>CM053032.1:52244484-52333908 GCA_028564925.1 Lithobates sylvaticus
GAGCGAATATTGGGCGCAATAGCTGCGTTGGCCATATACACTACTTGGATCCCGCTACATATGAGCATTATATTGATGGTGGTAGATAATACATATAAGTTGTAATCTCGTGGCTGCAAATGGAAGAGTTTATGTCAAGGGTTGGTGATTATTTGGGGCATTAGCTGAACTGACTGTATACATTACTGGGATGTTTGTGGAACAAGTTGTGAACAGTAAACGGCTAGTGGTGGAGGATCTAAGTTGTCATTTTCTTTCTGCAAGTGCCATCATTTTATTGCTATTTGCATAATGGTGGATGAAACAATGTTTGATTAAAGAGGAACTGCTCACATAATTTGTAATAAAAACATCTCTGCCATTCTGAAGCTTCCCTCCAACCACTTTGCATATTATTTTATATATACAGTGGAACCTCCGTTCCAGGAGAACGCTTGTAATCCAAAGCACTCGCATATCAAAGCGAGTTTCCCCATAGAAGTAAATGGAAAGGAAGATAATTCGTTCCGCATTGACTTCTATTGCATGCAATACCGCATGTGGCCAGAGGTGGGGGGGCACCGGAGAGCCTGGAAAAAAACTCGGGGACAGCTCGGCTGAACTCGCAAAGGCTCGGAAACACTAGGGAAAGGAGTATTTCCAGTGATTCTGAGTATTTTCAAGTGATTCCGAGTATTTCCGAATGGCTCCGAACCGTTCCAAGTGTCACTGGTGCCCCCGAACCTCTGGCCAAATGTGGTACTGCATACCCCATTAGCTCGAATTCTGCTCGTTTTGCGAGACAACTTTCGCAAATCGAGTCAAAATTAAAAGAAAAAAGTTGCTCGTCTTTCAAAACACTCGTTAACCGTGTTACTTGTTAACCAAGGTTCCACTGTACTGTGATTCTGTACTTGCTAATTATGCTACAAAAATCTCCCTCCACTAAGTCTGGCTGCAACCATTTTAACTGTGGGCAGCTGAAGCTGCTGCCTGTTCACTTTCTGGATTTACACAGACACACAGAGGCACGCCTCCAGCTCTGCAGCTCTCATTGGCCCTCTTATGACTCACCCCCCCTCCCTTCCTGGAAAACTCTCAGGAGAGTGAGAGAGAGAGCTGTGCATGATGTCATAAGCATAGGATTTTTACCAGACAAGAAAAAGGAAGTATTTACTAGCAGAATTTTTTTTTTGACTATCCAAAGGTAAAATAACAAGGGCAGAAGATTTATTAGATGGAAAGTTGAAAAAATTAATGAAGGTCCGCTTTAAAGGGTTGAGAAGGAGCGTGGGTGCTCTATATTAAATTGGTGCTCAATTATTAATTGCGTGATTTTTGAGAATCTGGTGTGATTATTGGGTCTGCTGCTTTAGTACAGGTCTAGCATGTTGCAGCTATATTATTATTACTATTATAGACTACTATTACTATTATAGAGGATTTATAGAGCACCAACAGTTTGCGCAGCGCTTTACAACATGAGGGCAGACAGTACACTTACAATACATATATAATATACTTACTATATTTAAATACATACATACATACATACTATATACTGTAGATACACTATTATGGAGGCTTGCAGAATCTCCCATGGATGCGTCAGCCTTAAGTCCCATACACACAATCAGAATATCGTACAGAAAATACCGCTTTCTAAACGATCGTTCGATAATCTGATCATTAGTTCAGTTATTTTTCAAAGGGACAAACACTCAATTTTTTCTCGTACAATACCAAATCGTACAATTTTCATTAAATCAGTACAGTTTTTGTCCAAAAATACAATACAATATAATACAATAGAAAAATAAATCCTGCCGCCTTCACCTCTGCAACATCTCCAGAATTCGTCCCTTCCTAACTAATGACACCACAAAGCAACTCATTCACTCCTTGATTATTTCCCGCCTTGACTACTGCAACGCCCTCCTTAATGGCCTACCCTTAAGCAGGCTATCCCCCCCTTCAGTCTATTATGAATGCTGCTGCTAGACTAATACACCTCACTAATCGATCCGTGACTGCTGCTCCTCTCTGCCAATCCCTTCACTGGCTTCCCCTACCCCACTGTGTAAAATTCTAAATGCTAACCATAACATACAAAGCCATCCACAACATCGCCCCAATCTACATCACCAACCTCATCTGCAGATATCACCCAAATCGTCCAATCCGCTCCTCCCAGGAACTCCTGCTTTCTAGCTCCCTTGTTACCTCCTCTCATGCTCACCTTTAAGACTTCTCCAGAGCCTCTCCCATTCTCTGGAACCCCCTGCCCCATTATGTCTGATCAGCCCCATACCCTGTCCACCTTTAAGAGATCCCTGAAAACTAATTTATTCAGGGAAGCCTATCCCACACCCACCTAACAACAACTGTCCCAGAGCCACCCCCATCAAATCATTCTCTGCAGCTATTACCTTTTGTACCACCACCCCGTCCCTTTAGAATGCAAGCTCTACGACCCTCCTGTACCTTTTGTATTGTACTGTAATTGTGTTGTCCACCCTATACATTGTAAAGCGCTGCGTAAACTGTTGGCGCTATATAAATCATGTAAAATAATAATAACAATACAAATACGCTACAACACATTACATCACTTACAAATTTTTTTTCTATCATATGAGAATTTTCATACTTACTACTAGTAACCTATGCGTTTTAGATATTATATTATTATTATTATTATTATTATTATACAGGATTTATATAGCGCCAACAGTTTACGCAGCGCTTTACAACTCGATATGGAGATTAGCATCCAAAAAAAAAAGGTTGATCATTCGTCAGATAATCTCATTGTGTGTACTAGGCTTAAGTTAGTCCAGTCACAGCCTTGGCCAAACTGTATTGCTTTGATGACAATAGAGAAAGCAAATTACAGGACTTTGTATAGTGTTTGGCAGGGGTGTCCAGAATAGACAACTAGCTAAACAGAATTGCACATTTTTTAGACACATGAGAACATTTCTTGTATGGTGGGACCTCCAGTACTCAATTTTGCAGCATTATCCTGCATTTCTTTTTTAGAACACTTTTTGAGAATATTGTAAAGTATGCTTAAGCATATTTTGCAGAAGTACATGATTCCATCATTTATTTTTAAAAGAACATCTATTCTAACAAGGCTAAACTCAGGACTATGAGAAGCGCTGGACTCTTCAGCTAACCCATCACAAGATACTAGTTTTCCTGCCTGTAATTACTCACTCAATGACTTTTATTGCCTACTCTGGATTGGCACGCACGGTAAATATCAACAGACTGATACACAAGAGAACAGGCATTAATCAGAAAGAGACAGCTCTTTTAAAGCATTTAGCACATGTTTGTTTTAAGTTGCCATTTTTATTTCATGTCACCTTTTATTAAGCTTTTGTGTGTTTAGAAAGCAAGGCATATTATATGGCACTAGACAAATACTGACGACAAATGAGATTTAGTCCAGAAAGACAGTCTTTGTAGGGACACAGCCATTGTCTTGCTTTCCTTGCATTTCTACAGATTATCTAAACACAGTGGAGCCTTCTTAAAGCAGAAGGTATCTGCATTACCCATGACTGCTGAGGCGCAATGGGCCCGGTACAAATTAAATGTAACATAATGTATAGAAAACCTTCACCCTTGCCCCTTCACCCCATTAAATCAAAACACTTACAACCATTAGGTTGGAAAGGGCAAGGCCACAGCTTTATTAAAATCCAACAGATAACATGTTAACCAGTGCCAGTGCCAGTCACAGTTGTACTGTGAATTAATGAATGACTTGTATAGCGCTGCAAATGCGAACTGAATCACCTCAAGGCCCTTGATCCGACCTGCGTTGATTCCTTCTTAAAAGCACACAATTCCAAAGGAGGGGGGCCTGTCCTTACCATAAGTGCTGGAGAGACCGCCTACTTCCGATTTCCATTAACTGCTTCCCGACCGCCTCACGCCGATATATACGTCGGCAGAATGGCACGCCGCTGGCAGCGCGCTCGCGACCCGGTCGGGAGCTCCGTGACCACAGCCGCAGGACCAGCGGACCCAATCGCCGCTGGTGTCCCGCGATCGGGTCACAGAGCTGACGTCCCGCACTTCCTACACTGCCTGTAATTGATCGGCTGTTCCCTGTCATCGGGAAAGCCGATCAATGACGTCAGACGTCAGCCCCGCCCCCTAATAAAAAAAAGCACACAAGTCACAGACTATAACCCCTCCCCGCCCCCTAGTGGTTAACTCTTTCACTGCCAGTGTCATTTATACAGGAATCAATGCATTAAAATAGCATCGATTGCTGTATAAATGACAATGGTCCCAAAAATGTGTCAAAAATGTCCGATGTGTCCGCCATAATGTTGCAGTCACAATAAAAATCGCTGATCGCCGCCATTACTAGTAAAAAAAATATTAATAAAAATGCTATAAAACTATCCCCTATTTTGTAAACGCCATAACTTTTGCGCAAACCAATCAATAATTGCTAATTGCGATTTATTTTTTTACCAAAAATATGTAGAAGAATCCGTATCGGCCTAAACTGAGGAAAAAAAATGTTTTTTTTTATATATTTTTTTGGGGATATTTATTATAGCAAAAAGTAAAAAATATTGAATTTTTTTCAAAATTGTCGCTCTATTTTTTTTTATAGCGCAAAAAATAAAAACCGCAGGGGCGATCAAATACCACCAAAAGAAAGCTCTATTTGTGGGAAAAAAATCACGCCAATTTTGTTTGGGAGCCACGTCGCACGACCGCGCAATTGTCAGTTAAACTGACGCAGTGCCGAATCGCAAAAAGGGGCCTGGTCCTTTGGCTGCAAATTGGTCCGGGGCTGAAGTGGTTAAGGGCATAGCCCATTACAGCCACTTTTATGCTGGCAAGGTCAAGAAACCGCAGCAAGCTGTGACATACCATAGAAAAAAGGGGCGGGAGGGTGGTCAGCTCTTCCAGCCACGTTCCTCGAAAGACCCAGAATTCCCTGGGAACAAAACTTTTCAGAGCTCAGGCCCAGCCCATCCCCCCATAACCACCAATCCCTGGTGACCACTCAGCCACTATATATTATAGATATAGATATTATAGATATTTATTTTTCATTTTAGGATAGTGGGTGGATCCATACAAATCTTTTCTTTATACCCCTGTGGTCAACTGTATAGATAGAACTGTTGGTTAATAGTTGAGAAGTAGGCCAATACTATAGAGCCATTTGTTCTATACTGCATACAGCTGTTTTAGGCTAGATGATCAGTGCAGTGTATGTTGACACAAGGTTACAACCAGGCAGGCTATCTGGTAAATTGCTTTTGTTTTGCGTGTGTGTGTGTTTTTTTTTTTTTTTTTTTACAGACCTCTTTTAGACAATTTGTTTTTTACTTGTATGCATTACAATAAAAAGGAAGCATAAGGTAAGGCTAGTCTGTTCATTTGCATTGTCTTAAAGCGGAGGTCCGCCAATTTATTTATTGTTTTTTAAAGTCAGCAGCTACAAATACTGTAGCTGCTGACTTTTAAAATAAGGACACTTACCTGTCTAGGGTGCCCACGATGTCGGCACCTGAAGCCGATCTGTCCCTCGGCTGTCGGGTGCTGCCGCCACCATTCTTGCGGCTTCACTTCCTGGTTCCCTACTGCACATGCGCGACTCTCGCTGCGCTATCCCACTGGTCCCTGCTGTCTTGAATGTGTATCCCAGAAGACAGCGGGGGGGGGGAGTGGTGTAGATACCCGCGGGTGGCTCGGGTATCTATGCCCGGAAGTGGGAGAAAAATACCTGTATTAGACAGGTATCTGCTTCCCCCTCCCCCTGAAAGGGGCCAAATGTGACACCGGGGTGGGGGAAGGACCGGAATTTTTTTGGGTGGAACTCCGCTTTAAGTAGCTTTTTAACAATTTATGGCAGCTATTAGAAAAATAGTGAAGCTTTTACCAGGAGGAAGAATTCCTAAGATGGGGTTAAGCATGCTGGATTTCATATATATGTACATATACTGTACAAGAAATGCATTTTGTGCAGCTATGATTTAATTCATAAGTCAATTAATGTACTTTCTAATACTGCTACTATATTTACCTGAAAACTGTATTTATATCTCACATATTTTAGTTCTCTATAAAAATCAGAGCAACAGGTTCTCCACTCTGGCCAAGTAAGGCCTGAACTAAACAGGCAGTATTTAGTCGCTCAGACTGGTTTCCCAAATGTTCTGCAATAAGTTGCCAAAAGTAGTACCTTCGATTGGCTATCCAAGTGATCAGTCACTGTACAGCCCGCCTTCGTGGTGTTTTCTTCTCTTGAATAGAGAAAAAGATTCACTGTAAACTAAGAAAATGTGTAAAAAAAATAGAAAAAGATAGAGGAGAAATATAAAGCTATAACAGCAAGATTAAAGTTTGATCTAGGTCAGGGTTAGGTTCAAGGTTAGGGTCAAAGGTCAGTGTCAGTATATTTGAGGAAGGATAAAAAAATAAAAATAAATAAAATATGTGTCAGTGTGTTTTTTAGGTAGGATAAAAACAAAATGCACTCTGATGTTTCTGGGCCCTACTACGGGCACACAACAAACAAATAATGGGGACAAACAACAAATAACATATACATATGTGGTATTGTTGCGATCATCAGGAGTGAAGAATTTATTTTTGAGTTGTTCTTTGGTGGTAGGGTATGGAAATAGCAATAAATATACAGCTGAATTAAAAAAATAAAATCATCTTCACCAACAGTCCTATTGGTATCAGTATAACTTTTATTTTAAAAGTATAGTTTAACCTCTTAATAACCTCTTAATGACGGCTACAGAGCGGTCGCACATTGCCAAGAAGGCGTCATTGCCGCCTATCAGTGACCATCAGTGCTGCCTATTAGTGACCGTCAGTGCAGCCTTATCAGGGCCTTCTCATCAGTGCCCATCAGTTCCTTCTCATTAGTGCCCATCAGTGCCACCCAATCCACGCCCATCGGTGCCGCCTCATCAGTGCCCATAAGTCCAGTCTATCATTGCCCATCAGTGAAGGAGAAAAATTATTTTCTAAAAACTTTTAACGTAATGACATGGCATCAAATGGAAATTTAGATTAGCAGTGAACAATGGATTTGAATTGTAAAGGGGCTACTGGTTGCAATTTTTGATCTTAAGGACGGCGTCACATATAGTGTGTGTGTATTTATACTGTATGTGCCTAGGGTCATAAGAGAACATTTTATCAAACCTGCTGTTTATGGTTTTATGATTGTAGCTTTCCCTAATTTCCTCTGGGTAGGAACTGCAGGCATCACCCCAATATCGTTTTTTTAGAGCTAACAGTCATCTCTCTAGTAATAACAACTAATGCGGCTAAGCAGCCGCTTGGCTGTTATTACAAGCAGTGGGAGGGGGTGTCCCCCTCCTCCCGCCGCCTTCCACCGCTCGCCTGGGCTCTCTTATGCCACCGGGAGATCCGAGCCACCAGCCAGCACGTCCTCCGGCTGACCGGAGACTCGAATAAAGCCAGAAACGGCTTTGATTGGGTCTCGGATGTAATAACCCAGAAGCGACGTCACTTCCGGTTTACTCGGGCGCCAGCGGTGCCAGTTTTCAAAAATCAAAAGTATTCAAAAACACTGATCTTAGCGTTTGAATACTTTCAAGTTCAGAGGAGGAGCTTGGGGTCTTATAGACCCCAGATCCCTCCATAAATAGTACTTGCCACTGCCTATCACTGTCACAAGAGATGTTTAAAAAAATTAAAGCACCCCATCCCTCCGTGCTTGCTCGCCAAAGCGAATGCATTTCGTAATTTGCGCCCACAAATGTAAACAGTGTTAATTCGAGCACTAGACCTCCTCTGTAACTCTAAACAGGTAACCGTTAAATTTTTTTTAAAGCATCGCCTATGAAGATTTTTAAGTACAGTAGTTTGTCGCCATTCCACAAGTGTACGCAATTTTAAAGCATGCAATGTAAGGTATCTATTTACTCTGGGTAAAATCATCTCTTACATTATACAAAACAATTGGGCTTACTTTACTGTTTTTTTTTATTTTTTTTTTAATCATTGAAGTGTATTTTTTCCCAAAAAATTGTGTATGAAAGACCGCTGTGCAAATACAGTGTGACATAAAATATAGCAACGACCGCCATTTTATTCTCTAGGGTCTCTGCTAATATCTATATATATATATAATATATATATATATATATATATAATATATAATGTTTGGGGGTTCTAATGCCGCGTACACACGACCGGACTTTCCGGCAGACTAGGTCCGACAGGATTAGTCCGGCGGACAATCCGATTGTGTGTGAGCTATTCCGATCTTTTTTCGGGATAAAAATCCGGTGGACCTAGAAATAGAACATGTTTCAAATCTGTCCGACCGACTCAAAATCGGGATAACCGTTCGTCTGTGTGCTGGTCCGACAGACCAAATACCACACAAGGGAAGCTATTGGCTACTGGCTATTGAACTTCCTCTTTTAGTCCCGTTTACGTCATCACGTTCAAACCGAACAGACTTTTGAACGGACTTAGTCCGATCGTGTGTGCCCAAGTCCGTTGGTTCAGAAAGTCCGTCAAAACTCCGCCGAAAGTCCGTCGGGAAGACCGTCGAACCTAGTTTGCCGGAAAGTCCGGTCTTGTGTACGCGGCATTAGTATCTTTCTAGCAAAAAATTACAGATTTTAACTTGTAAGCAACAAATGTCAGAAACAAATTAAAGGACAACTCCATTTAAACTTTATGAACCTGCACTTTCACTTTGTTATATGTTTTATTTTAAGAGTGAAATTTAAATAAAAGGAATTCATATACTGAATACTGTTACAGTTACCACACAGTTATTAGAATATAATATTTTTTTCTTAAGTAGTCATTTAATTTGTTATTTTTCAAGTCCTCAGGGTCTGTGTTTTTTCTTTTGTACAAATTTGTTTTGTTTGTCAAATGTTGAAACGCCTGATACATTCTTCCAGTAGGAATTCTGCTAAAAATCCAAGGGTTGAATTTTCGGTTTCACTTCAAAAACTTTGCACTTTCAACCGAGCCAGATGGGAACTTGAGAAGCTTACTTTGGAGGGGATTCTAGTGCTTTTAATATTTTATCATCAACCCTAATATATACATTACCAGATGTTTGGCACCACAGTTTTCTCTTTCACTACAGCTGACATGAAAGTGGCTGTCATTTAAGGGGCTTGGGGTATTTCCATAAAGAGATTACTTGGCTATAGTGCAGTAAATGGGCTTATCGTCTATGCTAATTGCGTCCCTGGATATTTGGCCGCAGCTATTAAATAATAAGTGGCAAGCTTGACTTCTACATAAATCCGCTAATGTATTTCCTTTTGAATATTTCAATCATATTCTGTCCCACTAAATCTCCTTGTTACATAAAGGTTGGATAATGACCAGATACAAAATACTTTAACAAGAATACATGTAAAGCTTATAAAGGTTGAATGCTGAAATATATCAACACATGGCAGTGACTTGTTACTGGGCACCTCAGCCCTGGACATATACTATTGTTATGTATTCTGTCTGAATTTAAAGGGTAGCCCCTGGGCAGCTTTTACATTCAGTTAGTGAATAGTAGTCCTATTCAGAAAATATTACAAAGGCATTGTGGTCGGAAAGTCCACTCAGCTTAACTTTACCCTGCACTTTATATAGTCAGAATAAAAAAAAAAAACGCCTGTGTCAAAAACTGAAAATATAAAGCTGTAACCACAACTTTAAGAGATTTATCACAAAAATAAAAAATAATGTGTTTGCGCTAAAACTAAAATAAGGAATAAACTGTGCAATGTGGTCAATCCAAAGAAAATCCCAAAAAATAGTCCCATAAATGGTGATGGAGAGAAGAAGAAAGTCTTGTAATCAAGGATCAGAGATGAGGCAAATCAAACTCCCTCCACCGCAGAGGTCCACCAGCACCAAACAGATAAGGTATGCTCTTACTAAATAGCCAGGACCTCCTATAAGGAAGGTTAAACATGCTATGGGGTATTCCAATTTTGGTGCATGTTCCAGCGGGGATCGCAGAGATGTTAGAGATGTAATTTCTCAATACCATCCGCAACAGCAGCCACTGATTCCCGGTGGGTAATGTGGATAGACCAAACAATCGTTGGATCCAGGCAGGTAAAATGGTGTCTGCCTCCCCTCGGGTAACGCGATGACGCATTTTTCATCCAACAATTGTTTTGTTTGCCTTCTCTGTGATCCCTGCTGGAACATGTACAATAGGGGAATATCTCACCGCGTGTTTGACCTTCCTAATAGGAGGTCCTGGCTATTTGGTAAGAGCATATCTTATCTGTTTGGTGGTGGTGGACCCCTGCAGTGGAGGAAGTTGGATTCGCCTCATCTCTTATCCTTGATCACAAGACTTTCTACTTCTTTCCATCACCATTTATGGGACTATTTTTTTTTTTACTTTCTTTCAATTGAGCACATTGCACAGTTTACTACTTACCGTATTTATCAGCGTATAACATGCATCAGCATATAACACGCACCCCAAGTTTAGGAGGGCATTTTAAGGGAAAAAAAACGTACATTTAAGCGTCATTTGCAGCTTGCCCAGCGTCATTTGCAGCTTGCCCAGCGTCATTTGCAGCCTTGCCCAGCGTCATTTGCAGCCTTGCCCAGCGTCATTTGCAGCCTTGCCCAGCGTCATTTGCAACTTGCCCAGTGTCATTGCAGCTTGCCCAGTGTCATTGTAGCTTGCCCAGTGTCATTGTAGCTTGCACAGTGTCATTGTAGCTTGCCCAGTGTCATTGTAGCTTGCCAGCGTCATTTGCAGCCTTGTCCGCGTTTAAATTTCCCGCCGCCGAGACAGACCGCGCGTGCGCCGCCGAAAAAGACTGAAGCGCCGCCGGAAAAGACAGAGCCGACTATTCGGCTCCGCTCACGGTCCCGCCTCCCCGCTGTTTCCGGAGCGAGCGCAGGGAGGCGGGACTACGAGCGGAGCCGAACAGTCGGCTTGGTCTTTTCCGGCGGCAATTCGGTCTTTTCCGGCGTCGCTTCGTTTTTTTTTTTTGCCGCCGCTTCGGTTTTTTTTTTTTTCGGCGGCGCTCGCTATTTTTCTTTTTTTGTCACTTTTTTTGGGGGTATCGGCGTATAACACGCACCCACGACTTTCCCCCGATTTTAAGGGGGGGGGAAAGTGCGTGTTATACGCCGATAAATACGGTATTTTAGTTTTAGTGCAACACATTATTTTTTATTTTTTACAGATCCAGCAGGTTTTTCACGGTGCTTCTGGGTGGGTCTACAGCCTTGTGTCACATCAGCTTTTGTGTGGCCACCATTATTTTCCAGCACTGCCCTTATCCTCTTGGGCATGGAGTTCACCAGAGCTTTACAGGTTGCCACTGGAGTCCTCTTCCACTCCTTCATGATGACATCACGGAGTTGGTGGTTGTTAGAGACCTTGTACTCCTCCACCTTCCGTTTGAGGATGCCCCACAGATGCTCAATAGGGTTTAGGTCTTGAGACATGCTTGGCCAATCCATCACCTTTACCCTCAGCTTCTTTAGCATGGCAGTTGTCATCTTGGAGGTGTTTTTGGGGTCATTATCATGTTAGAATACTGCCCTGCGGCCCAGTCTCAGAGGGGAGGGGATCATGCTCTGCTTCAGTATGTCACAGGCTGACCCCCCCCCTTCAATCTATGCAGCAATGCTGGCAGCACTCATATGTCTATTTCCCAAAGACAACCTCTGGATATGACGCTGAGCACATGCACTCAACTTCCTTGGTCGACCATGGCGAGGCCTGTTCTGAGTGGATCCTGTCCTGTTAAACCGCTGTATGGTCTTGGCCAACATGCTGCAGCTCAGTTTCAGGGTCTTATAGCCTAGGCCATGTTTATGTAGAGCAACAATTCTTTTTTTTTCAGATCCTCAGAGAGTTCTTTGCCATGAGGTGCCATGTTGAACTTCCGGTGACCATTATGAGAGAGTGAGAGCAATAACACCAAATTTAACACACCTGATCCCCATTCACACTAACGAGTCACATGACACCTGGGAGGGAAAATTGCTAATTGGGCCCAATTTGGAAATTTTCACTTTTGTTGCCAACGGTTTAGACATTAATGGCTGTGTGTTGAGTTATTTTGAGGGGACAGCAAATTTACACTGTTATACAAGCTGTACACTCACTACTTTACATTGTAGCAAAGTATTATTTCTTCAGTATTGTCACATGAAAAGATATAATAAAATATTTACAAAAATGTGAGATACTGTATGTATGAATGTGAGTTAGGAACCTTAGATTGTATGCTCCTTGAGGGCAGGGACTGATGTGAATGTACAATATATACAGTATGTGTAAAAGCGCTGCAAAAATTGACAGCACTATATTAGTACATGTAATAAATAAATAAATGTTGATAGAGAGTGTAATCCAACCTTTTGTGTTATCTATACCATTTATTTAGCAGGCAGACTAACATGCATTGGAAACCCCTGTTTCCCAAAAGATCAAATACACAAAATAATTACATTTTAGTTGATATTTGCCCAATATATCTAAGTATATCCCTCATGCCTCATGAATCCTATACTATCACTTCACAAAGTATAAAAAACTGACACTTTTTATAGGTTTCATTAAAGTGATACTAAAGTCTCATTTTAAAAAATAAATAAAAATAACAAACTTGTTATACTTACCTGCCCTGTGTAGTGGTTTTGCACAGAACAGCCCAGATCCTCCCCTTTGGTGCCCCTGGCCCCTCTCTCTGAGTGCCCCACAGAAAGAAGCTTGCTATGGGGACACCTGAGCATTCAGACATGAAGTTGTGGCACGGCCCGCCCACCCCCTTTCTCTCCTCATTGGCTGACTGACATTGATTGACAGCAGCGGGAGCCGTTTGAAGTGCCACACCGATTTCCAAAAGTAGTTTCTGTACTACTTTTGGTGTTTTTGGGGTGCGATTTCCATTGACATCTGTGCAGAAACCCGCACCGATGTCTCTGAAATCGTCCCCGAAATCTGGACTGACATGCGGGAATGAAATTGTGCGAGTTCAGCTGAACTCGCACGATTTCATTCCCGCACTCAGTGTGAACCTGGGCTGTCTCCTGCCTTAAAAGTCCTTGTTCAGACCTTTCCTGTTATAAAGTGACAACCCTCTTTCCCTGTCAATTGCTGTCTAATGTTGTCACCCTACCTAATGTGTAAACAGCAGAGACTTTAAGTGGTTGTTCTCACACCGTTTTTGAATGCATGTTTCACCCTTGTCAGGAACCCTGCCCTGAGCAATGACATTAAACTGCATTGCTGGAAAGCATGTATGTAGAAGTATACTATAAAGTGGCTGCAAAGAGGTTGTAGGAGATTAGTAGCACTGAAATGCAAAATATGGTGAAAACAGAAAAAAACAACAGTTCTATATTACACACTGTGCTTTGGCAAACTAAATCCAGTTAGGATTTACATCTAATTTAACTCCCAATTGGTAAAGAGCGGGTATCCCTCTCTGCAGCTCTTATGTCATTTTCAAATATGACAACCCCTAAAATGCTTACCCTGTATTATATGGGACAGTAGCTATTAGCTGCAGTAGTTTTAGGTGGTATTTCCTATTTAAAACTGAACTGCAGGGAAAAGAAAAAAATCTACTCACAGTGTTGCTCCCTCAGTACTTCATGGGATAAATGTTAGTTTTTGTCTGGGATGCCAAGAAATATTACTTTATTTTACCTTATTGCTTGCGCCCACTGGAGACGGGGGCTCACCTCTGCTTTCCAATGACCTGGGTCATACAAGGGCCCTCTCCATCCTCTCTTACAATTCAAGACTACTGGCCCTGCATTGTAGTTGATTATGTCAGAGTTGCAACCATCTGCCAGAGCGCCTTAGAAAAGGGGCTTTGTGGAACCTGTCACATAGAAGAAGCAGCCTGCGGAAGAAAAGGATTAGGCAAGTAAAAGTTTAGGCAAGAATATTATTATTATTATTATTATTATTACAGGATTTATATAGCGCAAACAGTTTGCGCAGCGCTTTACAACATGAGGGCAGACAGTACACTTACAATATAAATCAATAACAGAAATAGGAACAAGAGAGCAGGAGGTCTTGAGAGAAAAGAAGAGAACGAGCAGGTTGGTGTTTAGAGACTAGGCTAGTGATGTAGCTGGGGTCTAAGTTGTGCATGGCTTTGTAAGTAGTTGTTAGTATTTTGAATTTAATTCATTGGGTGAGCAGAAGCCAGTGGAGGGATTGACAGAGAGGGGTAGCAGACACAGAGCGATTGGTGAGATGGATGAGTCTGGCAGCAGCATTTATGATGGATTGAAGAGGTGATAGACTATGTAGAGGTAAGCCAATAAGAAAGGGAGTTGCAGTAGTCGAGGCGAGAGATGACCAGCGAGTGAATTAAGAGCTTTGTTGTGTCATTGGTTAAAAAGAGGCTTATTTTGGAGATGTTGCGGAGGTTGAGGTGGCAAGATTTGGACAGTGATTGGACGTGGTGCTTAAAGGAGAGTTCACAGTGCAGGACTACACCTAGAACCTTGGCATGCGGGGGTGGGCTTATAGTTGTGCCATCGATTTTGACAGAGAGATCAGGGGAAGGGAAAGAGGCATATGGGGGGAGGAAAAATTATAAGTTTGGTTTTGGATAGATTGAGTTTGAGGAAGTGGTGTGACATCCAGACTGATATATCTGATAGTAAATTAGTGATATGTGAGGAGACAGAGGGAGTGAGCTGAGGGGTAGAGACATAGATTTGTGTGTCGTCAGCGTAGAGGTGGTATTGGAAGCCATGGAAGGCTATCAGCTGACCCAGGGAGGAGGTGTAGATTGAAAATAGAGTTTCAAGAAAAGAACCTTGGGGGACCCCAACAGAGAAAGGAAGAGGAGAGAAGAAAGTAGAGTTGTAAGAAATGCTAAAGGTGCAGTTGGATAAGTAGGAAGAGAACCAGCAAAGAGTACAGTCACGGAGACCAAAGGCGTGGAGTTTTTTGATGAGGAGGGGGTGATCAACTGTATCAAAGGCAGCAGAGAGGTCCAGGAGTAGGAGTACAGAATAGTGTCCATTGGTTTTGGCCGTTAGTAGATCGTTTGTTAGATTTAGGAGAGCAGTTTCTGTGGAGTGTTGAGGACAAAATCCAGACTGAAGGGGATCAAGAAGGCTATTATCAGTAAGGTGGACGCTCAGTTGGTTGTAGACCAGATGTTCAAGGAGTTTGGATAATAAGGGAGCAAGGAGATGGGGCATAGGTTGTTAAGATTGGATGGGTCCAGTGAGGGCTTTTTAAGTATGGGGCTGGCAAGTGCATGTTATAGAGAGTTGGGGAAGATGCCAGAAGAGAGGGCGAGATTGAAGATGTGGGTTAGAGAGTGTAGCATAGAGCCAGAGGGTGAACGTAGCATTTGCGAGGGAACAGGATCCAGAGGGCAAGTGGTAAGGTGGACGTTAGCAAGTAGTTTAGCAACCTCGTCTATAGTGGTGGGGTTGAAAGAGGGAAGTAATGATTGTATTAATTGCACCTGTGGGCATGAAGTTTAAAGCGTGGAAGCGTCTGAACAGTAGAGATCTTTTTACGAATTATATCAATCTTCTGTTTGAAGTGATTGGCGATCTCTTCTTTTCCCCAGAGTGCTTCTTAAAATTAGCCAGAAGTTTACTATTTTGTTTAAGTGGTAGGTGCACTTTCAAAATCGAAACATTGTTTGATTTGTGACTATTTTTCAGAGATACACCCCTGTGGTCTTGATGTCAGTTTGGATGATTTGGTTATAAATGGAGCTCTACATATTCAGGAGGACAGCTCAGTGCTCTTGTGGTGTATAGCAGATTCTGTGGGAGTTGAAATCTTACTTAGACGTGTGAGGTCTCTAGGAGTCTGACAAGCAGCTCACAGCCATCTGCAATTTTGTTAGTTGTCAGTTTGACGAAACCAAGAGCAGCTTGTTAGTTATTTGCAGATAATTTCTTTAAGGAGCAGAAAAGGAGATTGAGCTGCAATGATGCTCGCTGCGGGATCTGCCCGCCTTTCCTGTAACTTGTAGCAGAAGGACAAAGTTGATGAGCTTTCTGTCTAAAGGATGTCCAGCTATTTTGTGAATGAATGTTAATAACGTTTTATGATTATTGTAATATCATTCACCACTCAGTGGCATGTGTAAGATCTCACCAATAAAAAGTGGATGTAAAATTGTATCCGTTGTCCAGAACAAGATTTCAGACGAATAATTCGTGTGCAGATTAGAAATGTTATTGGCTGCTGTGAGCAAAAACAGTACATTTTCTTTCTGTTTCAATCGTTTTTATTGGTATTTTTAAGAAAATGCAGATAAATTGAACAGAACAGCAAACAATCCTCGCATGCTCTGAATCATACAACAAGAACTGGTACAAAACAAATGAGGGGGGTACATTTTCTTTCACTCACCTTTAATGCATGAGGTGCATATATGCTATATTTAAAAAAAGAAAACAGATAAGATTGTAGGGGGGGAAATATAAACTCCAAAAATTATATTTTTTCTATAATTTTCTATATATTCTGGCCAAGCACCTTTGTGAAGATTGAAGAGGGTTGCAGGCTGAACATACAGGCCAGCCCAGACTTTCACTTTCAGACTTAGGTGCTTAAAAGTAGTCTCATATCTGTGGACCCATGATTGGGCCATCATTGTCCTTCATGACTGAGAGATGTCCAATTGGATTTTTCACTGCCTTGTTAAAAATACTATTGGTGACCACAATCTGTAGATTGACATTCTTTGGCATGATGCCCCATGCTGATAGAACATCAACCTACTTTTTGTTGTGGAACTAGGACTGTGCCAGTGTACTGAAAGCACTACTGTCACACTAGCAATCCACAGTGTTTCCACACAAATTTCCCACCAAAAAAATAATAACATACAATTGTAGAGAGTAATTATTCTTAGAAAATTACTATTATAATACAAGGTCTATATCGAAAATAATGCAAAAGTGGAAATTTTTTATTAACTTACATAGGTCATTCAAATTTCACATGTTGGTGGTGCAACTCTTCCTCTATAGCAGGGGTCTCAAACTGGCGGCCCTCCAGCTGTTGCAAACTACAAGTCCCATCATGCCTCTGCCTGACGGAGTCATACTTGTAACTGTCAGCCTTGCAATGCTGGGACTTGTAGTTTTGCAACAGCTGGAGGGCCGCCAGTTTGAGACCCCTGCTCTATAGTAACTGTTCTTCTTTTTCATTGCAATTAAATAATGTATTCCAAGCAGAGGCAATGTGCTGTCACTGAGTTTTGACAAAGGAGGGGTGCGGTCTATCTGACATCCACAGAAGGCTACAAAATGTTTACAGAGATGACACCATTGACAAGAGTCAGCAATGACGAGATATTGCCTCTGTTAATGGTGTCATCTCTGTAAACATTCTGTAGCCTTCTGTGGATGTTGGACAGTAGTAACACTTCTTTGTTTTTCATTGCAGGTAGATAATGGATTCTATACAGCAGCAACATTCTGTCATTGAGTTTTTCACGAAGCAGAGTTGCAAGCTGTCCAACATCCACAGAAGGCTACAGAATGTTTACAGAGATGATACCATTGACAAAAAGGAATGTCTTGTCATTGGTGACTCTTGTCAATGGTGTCATCTTCGTAAACATTCTGTAGATTTCGGACAGACTGCACCCCTTCTTCGTCAAGAACTCAGTGACCACACGTTGCTTCTGCTCGGAATCCATTATTTACATGTAAGGAAAAGGAAGAAGAATACGAGTTACGATATGAGGAAGAGTACTCTACCAACATGTGGAATTTCAATGACCTATGTAAGTTACTATCCGTACAGCCCTCAAATTACAAGAACAGTAAAAAAAATTGCAGAAGCCAAATATTTATTTTCCTTTTTAGGGGTTGAAACTTACAGCATCAAAATGATCTTGCACTATAACTCCCAGTGTGAAATACATTTGTATTTCAAACTATGTTTTTTATCCAACGTACTGTTCCTAAAAACGACAGTATAAAACATATGGTGGCAAAACTTTTAAAACCTCCATCACAAAAAAATATAATAATACACTGTGGCACAGTAGTGGTATACCTGGACCTACATTGTCATACATTAGATACACAGCATTTGGAGACTGCTGACATCACTGACATTTTTAGCATAAGACATCAGATTTCACAGCACCTGGGTTTACAAATCCCTTCCCTATTTATTTTTAACTGCTGTTAGAATTCACAGGTGCACCATGAATATAAAAAAAGCAGATAATTTCCAACCTACAAGCCACTAAGGCATATGATCAGGTGCAAGAGACACAATGTCACCCATATTTATTGTATGTCCAAATATATTTATCAGCCACACTTGTGTTCAGTTTTTACAGATACACGATCTGCAGTATAAGCTGTAATGAAATGAATAGGAAATAGGAGAAGCCGCGGTCAGACTGCAGTGACATGTGAGCAGGGCATGCTGGGAAAAAAAATATTGCTCTGTACTGATCTACCTTTCTGTAGGCTTCACTTTGAGCTACGTTTCTTAACAGAACATTGAGTTTTTTGTATGTTTGGTGGAAACATTTTTTTTGTTATTGCTTTTTTTATAATTGCCATAAAATACATAGATATTTTGTCAAATTTGGTACTTAAAGAAGGCACTTACTTTTGTTGTAATGTTGCCTTTGTGTCCTAAACATGGAGGACTAAGCAGAAGTATCTGTAAGATTCAATATAACATCTCACTGTAAGGTAATTTTAGACTTTAGAGAGTTAAGGTTCCTACAGACATAAAATTCACCCAATTTAACCAATTTTTAATGACTAAGAGAAGACTGGGCAGTTTGGGATGTATGTAGCCGAATAAATTGTCATTTTAGCCAAGGGTCTCTAAAACTATTCCAGTACACACTAATTCACGCTTTTTTTTTTTCTTGCTACAGTTTCAACTGATCTGTATGTACATGGGATATGTGAAGTTAATGTGTATGTACTGTATGTATAGCCAGAACTTTGTTTTGGATAGAATAGACGGGTGTTAACAACCCTGACTAATTACTTTTTCTGTATTTATATCATTAAGGGAAATTTCTCTTCAATGCCTATCCCAGAAACCTAATAGGGAGTTTTAGAAATTTCCCCAAAGTGAGGGGAATTCCCCCCTTAGATGGTTGTCCCCAGAACAGGTGTCTTCATTGGAAGATTTTCCCCTCACCTCTTGTTCTGGGGCAACTCTAAAATTCTGTTTTTCTCTACACTGTCTTCCTCAATGACACATATGGAGGGGTGAATCTACCCAAGCTGTATCTAAATAGCAATAAGGGTCCAAATCCTTTCCCAATCTTTACAAAACTACAAATTTTGCCTAGAGACACATGGTAAGGTTCCTGGATCATCTCAATCTTCTTATGTAAACCATAAAACGCCAAACTAAGATTACAAAAAAGATTTTAAAAAGATTTGACTTCAGCAGTTACATGACCACAAAATGTCCCGGCCGATAGTTCTGGACAAGGGCATGGGGTGGAGTCATGCCCTCAGCATCTAGCCAGTGCTGGATATGTAGTAAGTATATCTGAGCTGCTTTCAATCATGTTAACCAGGGCATGTCAGTTTTAATCTCTAAAAACTAGTCAACAACGACAACTTGCCTTTAAAGTAGATTTAAATAAATGGAAATCCCTTATCTGACCAAGAACACTATGTAGTATATAGTGATCCATTGTTTTACATCATTTGTAAACAGCAACAGGAACACTGCCACGTTGTTGTGTACATTACTTGGCCAACTGTGGTGTAACCCATCGTTATGTAATACCAGATTTTTCCAATAGGCAGCGTTTCAGGTAAAAGTATTTCATTACACTTCTTGGTCCTGGTAAAACTCTGCCTCATGGTACAGATTTCCTTTAGCAGAACACAAAGAATATTTATTTTATAGTACACAATGATCTTCCTGTAAACAGCTGACTTGGAGAAAGTTCACTAAAGTTAAATTAGAAAATAAAACACATATGTATCAGTTTAAGCAAACCTCCCCCTTGTTGAGGGAGAAGGGTTCTAATATACAGAAACAGAGCAAGAGAGCTGTTTTTGTAACAGAAATATAACTAATTTTATTTAGCTTGGGAAGAGAAGACATATTTGGCTCTGTAATTTTGAAAGCCTTATCTGGTGTCCTGTAGGTGTAAGTGACCAGGGTATGGAAATGGCTGAAGCTTGAATTTTATCCAAGAATATTCAGCTTGTCTTGAAACCTTCACTTGTATGTTTCACTTTATGGCCAAATGCAGGGCATGTTCCCAGTGAATGCACAAAAGGCCATTTTCATTAAAAGCTGATTGGTCATAAAAGGAAATTGGCAGCTGATATAAAATACCTGTCGTAGAGCTGTTTTTGCGAAGGGAATGGCGGGGCAGGAATGTGTTTTAAGAGCAGACAGCAATATGGACATTTAACTTCTCAATTTAGAGTCATAGGTCATACTGTTCACTCAAGAATTCCTAATGAAAAATTAGTTAAGGAGTACCAATACCTTGAACATTTACTGCTTATTTTTTAAGCATGCTATGTATAAGTACCAGTAATCAATTTTTTGTGAAAAAAAAGACTTTGGGGAAAATAAATTTAAATGCAGCTTTATAGAGATTGGTGTTTTTGATATGCAGATCCCAGGCTGTATATTCTGATTCCAGATTTAATTTAGAAAACTTTTTTGTATGTTTGTCGTGACTCGTGATATCCATCATCCCTAGTCCTGACTACATGCATAGTTTTGTGTACTTGAATCCCCTGGAGACTGAGGAATAAGAAAGTAATCTCTCATTGTGAAGCTGGAGGCTAATTAGATATATTAGCTCCACAATACACTTAGCAATGGGAAAGTGGACCAGGCAGTGGCAATAGCAAATTTGTATCTCTAACAGCAAATTTGCTTTGAGGCTAAGACTTTGGTGCGGGTATCTTTTGGTGCATAAAGGGTTGGTGTTTGGTGCCAATGCCGTAAGATAGGTTTGTATAATAGTAATAATAATACAAATAGGAAGGCTAATGTGGCGTACACACGCTCTGACTTTCCGGCGGGATTGTCCGCCGGACCTAGTCCAGCGGACAAACCGCCGGACTTTCCAGCGGAGGTCCGCCGGACTTTCCGAGCGTGTGGACTTGCCCACACACGCTCAGACTTTTCCGGGGGACAATCCGCAGGAAAAAGTCTGCGGGACTTCTGAAATGAATGGACTTGCCGACACACGATCGGAAAGTCCGTTCATTTAGAACGTGACTGCAGGTATACGGGACTAGCGAAGGCAGTGAATGCCGCCGCGCTAGCCCCGTCACCTGGTATGGATTTAAAGGGGAATCCCTACACCGAAAAAACAGCGTGGGAATAGCCCCCCAAATCCATCTCAGACACTTATCCGAGCACGCAGCCCGGCCGGTCAGGAAAGGGGGTGGGGACGAACGAGCGCCCCCCCTCTCCTGAGCCGTACCAGGCCGCGTGCCCTCAACATGGGGGGTGCCCTGGGGAAAGGGGGCCGTGCGCCCCCCCCCCCCGAAGCACCTTGCCCCCTGGTTGATGAGGACAAGGGCCGGGCCATTGGTTGTCGGGGTGCGGGCGGGGGGCTTATCAGAATCCGGAGCCCCCTTTAATAAGGGGGCCCCCAGATACCAGCCCCCCCACCCTATGTGAATGAGTATGGGGTACGATGTACCCCTACCCATTCACCTAAGGTGTAAAAGTGTAAATACAAAAAAAAACTAAATTTTTTAAAATATTTTATTGCACGGCTCCGGGGGTCTTCTTCCGTCTTGGGGGGTCATCTCGCCGGACTCCTCCGCTATCTTCTGCTCTTTTACCTAGCTCTTTCATGAGCGGAGGAGCCCGGCTTTCTTCTTTGTCGCCGCCGTCGTCTTCTGGGGGTCTCGCTCCGCCTTCGGGGGTCTTTGGGGGTCTTTTCTGTTCTTTCCGCTGTCGCCGCCGCCTTCTGCATCGTTGTCATCTTCTTCTTCTTCTTCCGATGTTGACTCGTCGCTCTCTGTGGCCGGAATGGCAGAGACACGCTGTGTTGTGACTTATATAGGGACAAGGGGCGGGTCACATGCTCATGTTACATGGTGACCCCGCCCCCATATGATGTCACAGTCCCGGAGGATGCATGGTCTGTGACATCATATGGGGGCAGGAAAGTCTGCTCGTGTGTACGCGGCCTTAGGGTTCGGTTTAGATAGAAGGTTAGTGTTAAGGTTGCCAGGAGAATTAGTGTGAGAAGAACCTTGGGGTAGAGTATTACTTTCTGTAGCAGGAGCTCTATTTTGAAAATGGACAATTCTAATGTATAGGCAAATGTGTCATGCTTATATATAAGTCTGCAGTGGGATTTTTTTTTACTGATTGTTTCTTTTTCAGTGTTAACATAATGCAAGATCCAATTTACATCAGGCTTTCTGTAAAAAATGAAATGATAGTAGAACCTATGTTCCTTTATGTAAAATAAATTAAATCTTAAAAAACGTAAAACTTAAAAACGTAAATTCTATTTGATGTAAACAACCTATATTTGGATGTATGCTGGTTATGTGTACTAGGCAAAGCTTTCTGTTGATCTCTTTGATCAACTCACAGTTCACTGGCCTGCTAGTCATGTGATGCAAGATGTCAATAATTGACCTGCTCCCCAGCCAGGCTATACTGATCAGTTCATGACTAAAAAAACTGAATCAAGAAGTAGGGTCTATGATAGTCTGAGATTATGATAGCTCCACAGCACATGTCTATACACATATATGAAAGAAATATCAAGACCAGACACCACCGCTCGCAGCTCTGGAATGTCATTGTATTAAAGTAGAACTGAAGGTAAAACTTTTCTGTGTCATGTTAGATATAGTAAAGAAAGGCTATAATCCCTGTCAAGTCTTTGTTTGCCATCTGTGTCCCATTGGGGAGATTTCTCTTCACTTTGTCTCATAGTTCCCCAGGAAGACATCATGTATGACGAAACATGTTGGGCGGAGCTATGCACTGACCTCATTACGCCCCATGTGACCCCGGAAGTGCGGGTGATTTTTTTATTTATTTTTTCTGGAAAACCAGCTTGTACAATACTCGTGTTTTCATATGTTTGCAAGTATTCATCTTTTGGCTTTTACCAATAAAGTGTATTAAACTTTATCACACTGTTGGAGCCCCCTTTTTTATATACATGCTCCGTGGTATTTGGTGGATCGAGACTCCTAGACACTAGCTGGACACCCTGGATGAATGACGTGGTGGATCATCCTACCCTGCAGAGGGTTATATCTGCATGCACATGTGACCTCGCTAGCGATAAGAGGGCCACGCTATCCGATAAGAGTATCTAGTCACAGAGTGATTGTTTACAGAAGGATCTGCATGTTTCTTGGTGGTGGAACTCCTCAGATCAATTATTTCATTTGATTCCTTCGTCTACTCACCTTGAGAACTTTATTCAATATTTTTTAGAACTTTGTCAATATTTTTTAGAACTTTATCAATATTTTTTAGAACTTTATCAATATTTTTTAGAATTGTATTTCATATTTTTTTATTCTTTTTTTCGTTTTCTTTTTTTTTTCACTTGTTACCACACAATTTATTATTTCATCAATAGGTATTAGATAATTATTCCACTGTATATTATTTTGTTCATTTGCTAAGCGCAACTTTTTGTTTTTTATTCTTAGTTACTTTGGTTATATCACATGGTCTGTCGCTGCTTTTCTCTAGTTAATTTAAATTTGCACTTTTTACCACTTTGTATTGATTGACTTTGTCTCATAGCCACAAAAGGAAGTCACCAGAACTAGTGTCGCCACTGGGAGATTTTGCCTCTTTTTCTGTTCTTATAATCACTCAAAATTTGCGATTTTCTTTCAGTTTCTGTGATAATGTTCACTAGGAAAAATAAGGCACATGGGACAGACTCCACCGAGAGTCTGCCTGCTCAGCGGGGAATCTGTCCGCTGATCCCTGCTGAACAGGCGAATGGCTTGTCCGTGTCCACTCTGCCTATGCAGAGCAAAAACAGACACAGCCGTCTGTCCTCTATGGGCGGTCGGATGCAAACGGTCCACCTGTCCGTTTACATCCGACTGCCATCCAATTCGCCAGATGGATGGGGAACAGATCCCCATCCGTCTGTTTTTAGCAGATAGGATCAGATTGGATGTCTGCTCCATAAAGGGCAATGAATGGTCCGATCGGGTATGCCTACAAGACTGACAAGCGGACCTGATCAATCCACCCATGTAAAAGGGTCCTTAAGAGGGTGAATCTCCCTAACGGGGACACAGACTGACAAAAACCTGACAGATGTTCTAATTCCTTTCTATTCTATCTAAAACGAAAAAAAAAAAAGTTTGCCTTCAGTTATATGTTGAGTGCAATGGGAATAATGTTCACAGTTTTTCTTTCTAAAATAATAATAGAATTCAAAAAAATTCACATTGTTCTTTAGACACCTGTTGAAGTTTTAGAAGCAAGCAGATGCTTGGATTGCCTATAGTGACTGCTGCAATGAAAGAGGGAAGAAAATAGAGGATTGATGTTTTATATCAGGTCAATAGCTAAAACTGATACTCTTTAGTGGCCTCATGTATCAATAATAATAAATAGTGTTCTTTTCCCATAGTGACCAGCAGTGATGTAAGTAACTGAGTTAAAATAAACAGAGTTGCTTAACGCAGTTACTTTAGAGGGTAACGAGTAATCTAACTGATTACTTTTCCCCTCATGGTAACGCAGTTCCCATTACTTGGACAGCGTAACAGCAATTACATCTACCGCCACTAGATGGCAGTAGTGTAATTCCAGTATCCTGACGAAAAAGTTCCACCGCCGGATAAGGACCCCCTGTATTGCGCAGGCACAGCGCTTGCGCAGTACGAAGGACTACAGAGCTTATGAAAATCGCCGAACCTAAACAGCTCTGAGTGAACTCTACACCACGCAGGTGCGGTTAACATGTAATTGTACGAGGCGATGCCGCACGCTCCTGATGCTCGTGCTATTCTGCAAGTGGCTTCTATCGTGTAACTAAGGGGCGGGTCTAGTATTACTGTAACCAAGGGGCGCATTTATTATTATTATATATCGAGCTCTGCCCATTAATTTAACATTCGCCCTCTTCTGTAGCCATCCACACCTTACACGATATAATAATAATAGACCCGCCCCTTGCTTACACATTATAACAGATCTGCCCCTTGGTTAGTAATAATAATAGAGCAGCCCCTTGGTTACACGATATATAACAATAATAATAAATGCGCCCTTTTCTTACAGTAATACTAGACCCGCCCCTTAGTTACACGTATAGAATATTAAAAATAAAGTCACAGTTACTTTGCTGCGTAACTAATTACTTTTCCAATGTAGTAACTGAGTTACTAACGCAATTACTTTTTGAGAGATGTAATTTGTAACTTGACTAATTACTTTTTTAAAGTAAGATGACCAACACTGGTGACCAGTCTGATTCCAAATTCTGGTTCCAGATTCAATTCTAATGCTGATTGATGGCTGAGAAATCCTTATTTCCTAATAAAAGAAATTGTCAGTTACTGTTATGCACGCCACATTGTTTTTAGTGTGTTGGCTATGCTAATCCTGCTGTAGTTTTCTTCCTGTGACCTCAATGCAAGTCTTTGGCATTCCCAAAAACTGCCCACAGCTTTGGAGGACAGTTACCTTTACAAGGAATAGGCTGCCATATGCTCATAGGCAGAGATGTCAGGCTTCTGGAGTTTTCCAATGTTGTATGTCTACTCTTGAAAATCCTTGCTGGTCACACAGTCAGTTGATTAGAGATGGGCTTTTTATGAGATCCCAGAGCTATATTTATAT
Source organism: Lithobates sylvaticus (assembly GCA_028564925.1). Lineage (NCBI taxonomy): Eukaryota > Metazoa > Chordata > Amphibia > Anura > Ranidae > Lithobates > Lithobates sylvaticus. Next base: position 52,270,295 of record CM053032.1, read on the forward strand.
ACGCAACCTGCTTTGGATGGATGAAAGGGTGTAGAATTGTTTATAGGTGAATACCACTTTTCTTACCATTGGTAATTCAAAAAGAACACAAATAACCTTCTTAAAAGCATCAGTAGGCAAGAATTCTGAAACATGCATAGCTCCCAACTGTCCCTGATTTCGAGGGACTGCCCCTGATTTGGACCAATGTCCCTCTTTCCTCCTCATTTGTCCCACATTTTGGTCTGATCTATATAGTTGTATATAAAATGCCCTTTTTTTCTTTCAAAAGAGTGTTTCCCAGTGCTAAACCTTTCATCTGATTTCTAAATTGCTGCATTTGTACATTTCAAAAGACAATATAAAGTAATAGTAGTGGTAAAAAAAAAGCCCTTGTGGATTTAATTAACCTTCTTTTTGGTTAATTCTCCTTTAAGGGGGTGTGACAGGGGGGCGTGTCCTGTGCCTACATACGTTTGTTAGTAGGTGCCCCTCATATCAAAATGTTGGGAGGTATGAACATGAAGATACCCATGCTACCCATATAACAATAAATTAGATTTAGGGCAGATGGGCTTTTGTAGAACTGCCTCTATCCTCCCCATAGAAGTCTATGCAAATGTCAATAGGCACATAGGCACATGTCAATGAATTTGGAATGATCCCAGGAGTATCTCAAACTGATTCCAAAAGCAAGATGGGTTTGCTCAACTACACAAGTCCAAAGCCTGTTGGCACAGGCCCTTATACAGGCCCTTATACCATATATACTCGAGTATAAGCCGAGTTTTTCAGCACATTTTTTTGTGCTGAAAGTGCCCCCCTCGGCTTATACTCGAGTCAAGCACTTTTCTGCAGCAGAGAATGACATTTTCCGACCTGACTTTGGGGCCCTGTATCCCGGGGCCACTTGGTGCTAGGAACCAACACTACAACATATCCAGATTTGGGGTTCCTAGCACTAAGTGGCCCTGAGATACAGGGCCCCAAATTCGGTCAACTGTGTCCATCTGCAGCAATGTCATTTTGGGACCCTTTGGGTTCAGAGACCCCAAATTTTGTCTGCAGCTAGGGGGCATCTAGGAACCCTTAACTACCAAGTTTGAAGTTCAGGGGACCTATGGCTGCAAATGGGCACAGTGAGGCTGCAAATGGGCATTGTTGACCCTTTTTTCCACTTACAATAGCTGTGCATTTCTCACCCTAGGCTTATACGCGAGTCAATAAGTTTTCCCATTTTTTGTGGTAAAATTAGGTACCTTAGCTTATATTTTCGCGTCGGCCTATACTCGAGTATATACGGTAATAATTTTTCACAATTCTGGTTAATTTGTGATTGTTTGCTATGGGCGAACAGCCCTCTGTTATCTTTACTCCAGTTGTAAGGCTCAGTGTCTCCCTGCTGCCCTCTAGAGGCTGCTGATGTTGGATATTCATGGCAGCAACTCATCAGTAGGAAAAAGTTTGATGTAGATTCTGGCATGTTAAAAGAAGAAAGAAAAAAAAAAACAGACAATTTTGCATGTTTTTTTCCCTCTTTTGTATTGTAAGTGGGAGTTTAAAAAGATAAATGTGCTTTCTGTGATGTAATCGGCTCATTCATCTATATTAAACAGAAAGATGAACGTACTTTGTTTAGACAAGTGAATCCTTTATGCTTTTGATATAAAACAAGTTTTTCTTCTGCATGCAGGTGCAGATGTATACCAGTATAATAAAAAAGCACACAGTACTTTGTGGGTAGGAAACAAGAAAATTCCTCTCGACATAAAGCTTTAAAAAGGAAACGCTGATAAAATTCAAGAGGATGTTTACCCAGTGCTCACTACAGCGCTACAATGAGCGAGGACAAAAACTGTCTATCCAGGGAGAGGCGATTGCTTCAAAATGACCCCTGAAAGCTTTCACATTGCTTTCAACGGAACCAAAAGCAAACAAAGCACTGACAGGAGAAATGCTAAGATCCAGCCAAGAAAACAGTCTTAATGTGCTAAGTGCAGCATCAGTGTTACAGGCGATCTGAAAGATCATCTGCTGCTGTCACTGACTTGCAGAAAGTCTGTCCTGATAAAGGTCCTGAGTTTTACTTTTTCCTGTATATGGTTTTAGGAAATTGTCACAGTTGTTATAACCAAGTGTCCTTAACCTATGGCTTATTCCAGAACTATGTCACTAACTTAAAACTTTAAAGATGAAGTCACAGAAAAAAATAAAAACGTACTTGCAATTCTTTACCTTTTAATATTTTTATTTTATTTTTTTGCACTTGCAATGTGCCTTTAACCACTTGCCTACCAGGCACGAACACCCCCTTCCTGCCCAAGCCATTTTTCAGCTTTCAGCGCTGTCGCACTTTGAATGACAATTGCGCAGTCATGCTACACTGTACCCAAACAAATATTTTTTGTAATTTTCTTCACACGAATAGAGCTTTCTTTTGGTGATATTTAATCACTGCTGGGTTTTTTGTTTTTTACAAAAAAAAAAGGGCAAAAATGTTGGAAAAAAAAGTTTTTTTACTGTTTTCTGTCAGTAAATTTTGTAACTAAGTAATTTTTCACCTTCACTGATGTGCACTAATGAGGCGGCACTGATTAGCACTGATCGGCTGAACTGGTGGGCATTGATGAGGTGGCACTTATGGGCACTGATGAGGCGGCACTTATGGGCACTGATGAGGTGGCACTGATAAGGAGGCACAAATATGCCGCACTTATGGGCACTGATAGGTAGCACTGATATGTGGCACTGATGAGCGCTGATAGGTGGCACTGTTAGGTGGCACTGATGGGCACTGTTAGGTGGCACTGGGGGCACTGATAGGCGGCAGTGGTGGGCATTGATAGGCAGCACTGGTGGGCACAGATAGGCAGCATGGATAGGCGGTACAGATGGGCACTGATAGGCATTGATGGGTGGTACTGATGGACGACACTGATGGGCATTGGTGGACAGCCGTGATGGGCAGCACTGATAGGAGGCACTAATTGCCAGCACTGACTGTGATGGCTAATGGGCACTGATTTGTGGCACTTGTGGGCAGTGTGGGCTCTGATCACTGCCATTGGTGGGCACTGTATGCTGGCATTGGTGGGCACTGTCTGCTGGCATTGGTGGGCAATTTTTTTACACTTTATATATTGTAATCAGGGCACTGATGATCAACGCCCTGATTACTTCCCTAGCTGTCCCCTGTGAGGAGATGCCGCTGATTGGCTTTCCTTTCCTCATACTCTGTCAGTGTGAGGCGAGGAGCGCCGATTACCGGCACTTCCTTGTTTACATGTGACCGGCTGTGATTGGACACAGCCGACGCGGCTCTTTACACAGATCGGAGTCGCACTGTGTCATAGCAACATGGTGCGGCCATGATTGCCACGCTGCGCGCCCCCGTGGGCGTGCAGGAGCGGCCGTTCCGTGACGCCGTCATATGAACGAGAGCTGCACCGCCCCGCCGTCATTTGACAGTGGGGGGGCAGCAAGCAGTTAAACTTGCTAGCAAAAATCATGAAAGTCACTTCCCTTGCACAGCTCTCTCCCTCCTTGCATGCCATAGCCCTTCTTGGTGTGTCTAACTACTGTCTGTGATGACCCAGCTCCTCTGTCTCTCCTCCATAAGCTTTTATTTAGCTGTGGGGGCAGGAGAAAGGACAAATAGTATACAGTGCCGCTAGACTGTGCTGCTGACATTGTATCCAAGATGGCAGCCCCCAACAGCAGTCTCAGGCCTTTTGGATACCTATACTAGGGAGGGGGGGCTATTACAGATTAATAACATACCTATAATATGTTAAATGCACATAGAAACTTATGGAAAAGTTATTAAATTAAATTCATGGTTTGATGACAGAATCTCTTTAACACAACCCACCAAACTAAAGCTGGCCATACATGATTCAGGTTTTTTTCGTTCAGCCAATGGGCTGAAAGAAAAAATGAAACGATTCCCTCGCCCACATATTCGTGGTGGATGGAAGAATTATCCCGCTGTGTCATTGTATTCTGACAGTGGGACTTCCTCGCCATCAGAGTACATTGGCAAATGCTGTAGTTGATTGGCTGCATGTGCTGATCAAAGCAAAAATTGCCAAGATTTAGGCTCTATTCCATTCTGTTCCAATTAGTTACCAGACACATGTTGTTGTTCAGTATTTTAAAGCTGAACTGAAGGCACTTTACCCCTCCTCGCTAACAGTCAAGGTCCCTCGCTGGCACTGGCCTCTTCTTTCCGGGTGCTGGTCTTTGGACATCTCCATTGGCCAGCGTGGGATGATATAACTACTGCACATTCACAGGAGTCAGTCATCCAAGCACACAGGACCGTTCAGGCGATGTAAGCTGAGCTATGCATGTTCAAGTCAGTTTACATGCTGCAGAAGACTGCGAGCAGGCGGGTAGGTATATTTTATCACAGAGGAGTCATTGCATGTCTCTTCTGCAAAAATTGCCTGCCTGCTCGCATTCTGTAGAAAAATGCATTCACTTCTACTTTAAGTGTTAATGTGTATTGCATTTAGATTTGTCTGCCAGTGCATAGTTCTGCACGGCAGTGCAGGCCCATTGGCAACTACTGTACTTGTGCATTTGGGTGTCTTTTGCACAAAATCTCAACACCTAACCCTAAAAGTTTTAAAACAAATATCTAGAAAATAAATAAAAATATGTAAATTTTCCTTTAACCGCTTCCAGACCGCCCACCATACATATACTGCGGCAGGGTGGCCCGGCTGCGCGAAATCACATACCTGTACCTGTAGGAGCCACACATGCACCGCCGCTGTGATTGGACACAGCGGGAGCCAATCAGCGGGTCTGGCAGCCGCGATGGCCGCAGCAACCCGCCGATTGTTCTGTGAAGAGACGGATCAGCGGTGTGCCTATGTAAACAAGACAAACTGCTGATCTGTCAGGGAGGAAAGGAGAGATCTTTGTGTTTCCGCTAAGCTGAAACCATGATCTCTCTTTTCCTCCAGTTTGTCCCTCCCCTACACAGTTAGAAAACACCTCCCTAGGACACACTAAACCCCTTTGATCGACCCTGGGGTTAACCCCTTCCTTACCAGTGTCATTTATACTGTGACAATGCATTTTGTTTAGCACTGATCACAATATTGGTGTCACTGGTCCCCAAAAAGTGTCACTTAGTTTCCAATTTGTCCTAGGCAATGTCGCAGTCCCACTAAAAATCGCTGATCACCACCATTACTAGTAAAAACAATAAAAAAAAGTCCCTAAATCTATCCCTTTTACCAAAAATATGTAGCAGAATACATATTGACCTAAATTGAAGAAGAAATTATATATTTTAAATTTTTTTATTGGGAATGTTTTATAGCAGAAAGTTAAAAATATTGTTTTTTATTCAAAATTGTCATTGTTTATTTATTTATAGCGCAAAAAATAAAAACCGCACAGGTGATCAAATACCACCAAAAGAAATCTCTATTTGTGGGGAAAAAAGACATCTATTTTATTTGGGTACAACGTCGCATGACCGCGCAATTGTCAGGTAAAGCAGCGCAGTGCCGCATCGCAAAAAAGGCCTGGTCATGAAGGAGGGTAAAACTTTCCGGTGTTGAAGTGGGTAAATAACTAAACTTTATAAATAAGGAACCCTTGGGAACCTTTTAAATTTAGGTCCCTTTCTACTTTTGTTTAGGCTTATGACACTGTAGGAGAGTATTTTCACTGATTATCTCTGTGTGACAACTCTTCCTTTTATCTGTATTGCTTGGTTGATTATTCAAGAAGAGGGATAAGATTGTAATATCCATGATTGACAGCCACTTATCTATTTCAGGAGGTGTACTTGTAGAAGAATTTTAAGATATCTGGAAGCCCTTTTTGTACTGACACTGTTTTTTATCTGTCAGTTTTTTTAGGACATCTCTAATTTCCCACTGTAGTATCACTGTATTATACATTTATTCTAGGGCTGTTACTGATTAAAATTTTCGTGTTCGATTACTCAATTTTTTTTAATCGATTAATCGACTAATTTTGATTAATTATAACGCACATACAGATCCAACTACTTTTAGCTGATCTCCTTGCATTGCATCTCTGCATTAGTCAGTGGTAAATGTGGTATACACTATATACAATCACCCGACACTAGTTAGTTTCCACAATCCATGACTTAACTTTAACAAGTCAATAACAGTTCACAAATACGTTTTAGATTCAAACTGTAGCACTGACGTAAGTAATAATTTTTTTCCACAGTAGCGTGACAATCCCTCCACCTCCGGTCTAACTAATCACTCTCACCTTATGGCATGGACCCCTGTGCAAACAGGTGGTCATGCAAGCGGGTATCAAAAGGGTTAACACGGACCATAAACTTCTCTCACGTCTCCTTAGATCTCAGCAAGGACGCCAGGTCATGGGTAGAAAGAAAAGATCTTAGTGCTCACCGCTTAAGTATAAGATTGCATTTTTGTGTTCAAACACAAACTACTCACATAAAGATGATAAAAAAACACAGCATGTAAAGCCTACAATCATGTTAGTTCCGTAGGGCAGCAGCAGGTGACGTCATGCGTAGCTCCTCCCCTCTGTACGCGTTACGTTCAATCAGAACTTCAACGTCACCGGACTCCTCCCCTTTCCCTTCGTTAGCAGACGGAGGCACTAGGGGAAGGGGGGAGAAGTCCGGTGACATCGATGTCCGTGACGTCAACGGATCTCCAACAGAACTCCCTGAAGATCCGGAAGATCAAAATTCTTTTGAGCGATCAAAAAAATTAATCGATTAATCGAAGAATTAATCTTTAATTTCCACAGCCCTAAATTTTATTAATTTCTGTTCTCAAAACTCTTTAAACTCAAAGGCGTTGTGTGAATTTGAAAAAATTAAAATCCCCTATAAATATACCTGATAGGTCAGTAAGTGAATTAGAGAAACTCCATAGGTCTGTAGTAGGTAAAGTATATAACATACAGAGACTAAAAATATCACTGATGCTGTAAATATTGAAAAATTATGTTCTTTGTGATTGAAAGTATCTGAAAAGATTGTCATTGTTGTCCATAGCAACCAATTAGATGCTCTTTTTCATTGTACCAACACAGAAAAATATCTACACATTTATTTAGAAGGATAAGGTTGTTTTTTGCTGTGCCATGTGCAACAAGTAGAAGAGAGTCCTAGATTTTCCAGAGATGGCGTTCAGCCTTGCATAAGTACATGGGTAAATAAAAGTGCTGAAAAGTAGTTTACTCTGGCAGCTTGGCCAAAAATCTGCTATCCTTTAAGGAATTGTGGGAAATACATTAAAGGGTCTCTCCTGGCTTTAGTTAACATAACTGCTTTTGTAAGCAGCCGTTACCGAACATAAACTGGAGTTCAGTTTCATATAGTTGACAGCATTTTGAAATTATTTTCAGGGGCACATCGCAGCTGATCCAGATTAGATAATCTAAATGCTGTCTGGAAGAACCATTGAGCAGGGAAGAAGAGGAGTTGTTTACTGTAATTTAAAGGGGCAGTCAAAAATAAAGTATTGAGATTAGGACCGATTAGAAATGATCAGCTCTGTACAGCATGCCTAAAAAGCCTTCCCCGCCACTCCCTTGGCACACTGCTCTTTCCGGGCTTGCTCTGCTTAGCCCTTGTGTTTGGTTTGAACTTTTATTTGACATCTCATGTTTTCCCACTTCTGTTTACTCCCCTTATCTTGTCATCTAACTTCTCTTTTATTTTCCTCCATCTATCCCAACCCTCCCATACCTTCTAGAATGTTATTCTACCCAGCTTAATCTTTTCCATGGTTTCATGAGCCGATTCCCTACTTCCCACAATCAAGTACCTCACTCACACTAGTCTTTGAAGCCTGTAACAAGGCCAGATTTCCTCTATGTGCTGTCCTCTATCCAACAAATAATACCCAGATGTCTTCTCTGTACTCCCCCACTCCAGATCATACTCTACATTCTGCAGTATTTAGGCGCTCTCATCAACCTATCCAGAATGCTTACAGTGATCTTGTTTCTGTTGTCCTCTCTTTCCAGTTCATAGAAACACTGATCTCTTCCTTTTACTCTCCCTATCCAAAATGTAGAAGACCCCATCACTTTTCTGTATCCTCCTGTCTAGAACACAACCCCACCGACCTCAAATACCTTTTTGGTTGTTCCCAATATAATATATACACCCCTCAATCCCCTCTCTCTACTCTTTGCTTTGCCTGTAAAAACACACTTTTACTCTTTGCACTTCCCCTATCCACCTTAAAGAAGTTACTTTGTAGCACCCATGTTAAAGAGGAGTTTCCATTGAAAAAAAAAAAATTAAAGTCAGCAGCTACAAAATACTGCAGCTGCTGACTTTTAATAATCAGACACTTACCTGTCCCAGGGTCCAGCGTTGCGGGGGGGTCGAAGCTCCGCTCGTGCCCCCCTCCGCTCAGCGGCACCGGAATTGCAACTGTGGGCACATGGCTGTGGCTTGATTGGCCGCGCAGTCTTCTGGGACCTGTCATGTGACCCAGATGACTGACAGGAGGGAGCGAGCCCTTCCTGCGCCGAGGGGAAGTGATGTCACTTAGCCCGGGCACTGAAGGAGGCAGACCCCCTAGCAACAGGCATTTAGAGGTGAGTTAAAAAAAAAATTCAAATGTTTTTTTTTTTTCCCCCTCAACCACTTAAGCCCCAGACCAATTTGCAGCCAAAGGACCAGGCCCCTTTTTGCGATTCGGCACTGTGTCGCTTTAACTGACAATTGCACGGTCCTACGACATGGCTCCGAAACAAAATTGCCGTCCTTTTTTTCCCACAAATAGAGCTTTCTTTTGGTGGTATTTGATCACCTCTGCAGTTTTTCTTTTTTGCGCTATAAACAAAAATGTTTTTTTCTTTTTTTTACCCCCCAAAAAATATATAAACAGTTTAGGCCGATACGCATTCTTCTACATATTTTTGGTAAAAAAAATCGCAATTAATGATTATTGATTGGTTTGCGCAAAAGTTATAGCGTTTACAAAACAGGGGATAGTTTCATAGCATTTTTACTAATATATTTTTTTTTACTAATAATGGCCGCGATCAGCGATTTTTATTGTGACTGCGACATTATGGCGGATACATCAGACATTTTTGACACATTTTTGGGACCATTGGCATTTATACAGCAATCAGTTCTATTTAAATACACAGATTCCTGTGTAAATGACACTGGCAGTGAAGGAGTTAACCACTAGGGACGAGGAGGGGTTAAGTGTGTGTGTGTGTTTTTTTTAACTGTAGGGGGGCGTGGCTTGGGGTCTGACGTCACTGATCGTCTGTCCCGATGACAGGGAACAGATGATCAGTGTCAGTTGCGCTAGGAAGCACGGGGAGAGGTTTGTTTACACAGACCTCTCCACGTTCTTCAGCTCTGTGACCCGATCGCGGGACACCAGCGGCAATCGAGTCCACTGGTCCCACGGCCGCGGTCACGGAGCTCAGGACCGGGTCGCGAGCGCGTCGCAGACGGCACGCGCGCGACTTACGGCTGGGCTCTTAAAGAGACACGTACAGGTACGTGATTGTGCCCAGCAGTGCCATTCTGCCAACGTATATCGGCGTGAGGCGGTCCTTAAGCGATTAAGCTACTCAATTTTGAGTGTATGTTAAGGTAAAATAAAAAAAATTCAATACATCTGTGCAATATGGTATGCACATTTCCGCATGATTTTCCTTTTACAAACAATGAAAGTACGTAAAAATTCCTGTTGATCTGCCAGATATCCAGCTAAGTGCCTATACACTCCGCTTCTGCTGAAATACCAAGCAGCATTATCAACCTGCCCAGATTTTTTTCTGTGGACTTCAGAACAACCCCCCCCAATTCCTATGTTATGGATGAGAGAGAGAGAGGTGTCCGGTAGTCAGAGATGACAACAGTGACTGGGATTCCACAACAGCAGAGGCACTGTGTTGTCAGCTCAGTTGACAATACAGTGCATCTTTAAAAAAATATAAATATGTCCATCCTGGGGCAGATTAGATACTCTGAACGCATCTAAACTTGTATAACGCATGTACATTTAGCATGCAAAGCAAATGTACATTTTTCTTATAAATGCAAAACATACAATATACTTTCCTGAATCGCCTTCTGCTGTGTTTAAAACAAAAGCAGGAGGCCCAATGCGAATGAGACCTTAGTGGTCACTGGCATAGAATAATTTTATGCAGATGTCCCAATGCCTCCCCAGGTAGTCAAGCCAGCAGTTGGACCCATGAAGCCTGCACCATTCAAATCAAGTCAACTCCCATCCTTCTATCCAAACAGTTTCCTTGTACAATGTATGTGTAGCCAAAACTTTTTAGTTAGGGAAGCTTTAGATATGGATGGAGTAAAGTAGGGTAACCCTTAAGTATTTTTTTTGTTTGGGTCCTGCTGGGGAGGTATACCATTACTTCTTGTCCTGTTGACAAAACAGAAAATGGTAGGAAATCTCACCAAAGTAAAGAAAATTCCCATCTCAGACATATGCCACCGGAGCAATTGTCCACATGTTCCTCACTAGCTACCTCAATGACAGCGATCACCAGGGCAGATCTATGGTTGAATCTCTCCAGCAGGAACACAGACAACAATAAAAACTTGGCAAGGGGTTTATCCAAAACAAAAACAAAGTTGTGATTGCATATGCATACACTTTGCATAAAGACTCTAGCAAACCCCTACTATACAAATATCTTTGTGTCTATCTACATTGACTGTAGGCCAGTTTTTATTCTTCATTTTTAATTAAAATCACAATATCATCGAACGTTTATAAAAAACAGGCTCAAGATGTACCCTTCGGTCAAATGATGTAATGAAAGAATGAAAGAACAAGCTACACTTTGAGACAGAGGAATTAAGAGAAAGCAAGCAGTTGTTCTAAGATTCATTTTAAGAATAACTGAAAAATGGCAACTGGCATGTTGGTCTAATAGAAACCGTCTTCAGGAAAAACAGATTTCCACATGCGTGACAAATGTTCTCCAAAGTTTTCAACGCCACACGGAGAATGAGGAGCCGTACTCTTTGTGAGCGTTGCAGACACACGCAAGGTACTTTCTTATACTGTGTCCACATCCGCAGGCAGTAATAGCAGACTGTGTTTATTGATAAAAATAACTCATCTTATTACAGAACTTTGAGATTTTTTTTTGTCTTTGGGAAAAAGTGAGCAGAAAACTGAGGCTTTAGTCGCTATGAGTTTAAAGAGGAGCTTCGGCTATATGTGTGAAAATTAAAAGTCAGCAACTACAAAAACTTTAGCTGCTGACTTTTGATAAACAGACACTCCAGGACACTCCAGGTTGTCCAGGGATCCAGCCATGTGCTCACCCGAGCCGGCTTCTTCACTGGTGTTCAGTCCCCAGTGCTGCATCTTAACTGTGGATAGCCGGCTTTGACTCCTTGCGGCATCACAGCTGGCTTGCGTGCTGTGCTTTGTGAATGGTCCCACAGTCTTCTGACACCTGTGATGTGTCCCAGAAGGCTGCGGGCAGGGAGGGGAGGGTGGAGAACTTTTGCATGGATCGCCTAGTCAAAATGAGATACCCGCTCCCCGCCCAAAAAAAGTTAAATCCAAATGTGGCAGAGGAGGAGGGGGGGGGGGGCGAGGAAGAGTAGAACTTCCCCTTTTGGGTGAAGTTCCTCTTTAACCACTTCAGCCCCGGACCAATTGGCAGCCAAAGGACCAGGCCCCTTTTTGCAATTCGGCACTGCGTCGCTTTAACTAACAATTGCGCGGTCATGCGACGTGGCTCCCAAACAAAATTGGCGTCCTTTTTTTCCCACAAATAGAGCTTTCTTTTGGTGGTATTTGATCGCCCCTGCGGTTTTTATTTTTTGCACTATAAACAAAAATAGAGCGACAATTTTGAAAAAAATGCAATATTTTTTACTTTTTGCTATAATAAATATCCCCAAAAAATATATAAAAAAACATTTTTTTTCCTCAGTTTAGGCCGATACGTATTCTTCTACATATTTTTGGTAAAAAAAATCGCAATTAGCGATTATTGATTAGTTTGCGCAAAAGTTATAGCGTTTACAAAATAGGGGATAGTTTTATAGCATTTTTATTAATATTTTTTTTTTTATTAGTAATGGCGGCGATCAGCGATTTTTATTGTGACTGCGACATTTTGGCGGACACATCGGACATTTTTGACACATTTTTGGGACATTTGTCATTTATACAGCAATCACTGCTATTTAAATAGCACTGATTCCTATGTAAATGACAGTTGTAGTTAGGGGGTTAACCACTAGGGGGCGGAGAGGAGTCAGTGTGACGTGTTGTGTTTTTTTTTTACAGTAGGGGAGCGTGGCTGTACGTCTGACGTCATTGATCGGCGTTCCCGATGACAGGGAACCGCCGATCACTGACAGTCAGTGTAGGAAGCGCGGGGAGAGGTTTGTTTACATAGACCTCTCCCCGTTCTTCAGCTCCGTAACCCGATCGCGGGATACCAGCGGCGATCGGGTCCGCTGGTCCCGCGGCCGTGGTCACGGAGCTCCCGACCGGGTCGCGCGCGCCGCTGGCGGCGCGCGCGCGCCCCCCCCCGGGCAGGCAAATTAAGGGGACGTACAGGTACGTGCTTTTGCCTGCCCGTGCCATTCTGTTGACGTATATCTACAGGAGGCGGTCGCGAAGCGGTTAAGGAAGTACAGTGCCAAATTTATTTATCTACTTTTTTTTTTGTTCTGCAGGAGTCTGACATTGCACCCCTTATTAGTAGATCACGGGTGCAATGTTAGGCTTTTGCAGACAAGCCCTGCAGCTTTCAGCCCATACCTCCATACAGGCTATCAGTTACAAATCTGCAGGGCTTGTGAATGAACTACAAGGGCGCCCATCAGTGCCCTCACAGTTCATAACTTAAAGACATCTTCTGCAGTGGAAGATGGTACTTGTAGTTCATTTATTCACAGTAAACTGTGAATGAATGGCACAGCTGTGTGGGCTGTGCTCTTTTCAAAAAGTGACATCAGGTGCAGGGAGAAAAAACCCCGACCACTGTCACACTGGGGCTGTTACACTGGGGGAGATCAGTGGGAGAAGCGTCAGGAGCTAGAACTCATGTTTCATGTTCCACCATAAGTATAGGTGGAGCATGTAACATGTTCCAAAAGTGAACTTATCATTTAACGCTGTCCTTAGCAATGCCTCTGGTGGTCAGATTGTGCTTCTGCCTCAATGCAGGAAGTCATTATAAACCCTTTTCTTTCATCTACTACATCAGTAGTAGCTTAAAGATAGTCAGAGAATTCTTCCCTCTTAGGCCAGGCTGGAATCCAGAAGTATTTTAACCCATGTTTCTGAATGAATGCATGCACCCACTTTCACAAGAGAGGGATTGTTTGTTTGTCTTTCTGGGTCCCTGGGTAGATTGCCTCCCTGGCATTTGGGTAATCAGTTTACCCTTTGTATCCTTCAACCTGGACCCTTGAATCGGCCATGTCCTTCAACTGCCTCTTGTAACCCTTCTGGCTTTACTGCACTCCATTGTGCATCTTCTTTTGTTTCTCTGGATTCCCTAGATCCTGAGACCTCTGATTCTTACCTTGGCAGGAACATATCCTTAGAAGTGATATCCCGCTCTGACTCACATTTCTTCCCCCAAGACAGTCCTTTTCCCTTAGAATGACTGAATTACTATTTTGATCAGACTGGTAAATTATTATTATTTTTTTTATGTTGATGAAGACACACATCTCATCCTTTGTGTTATTGACGCTATGTACTGGTTGCTCACAAAACAGGGGCATGCTGGGTAGAGAAAAGGTTCTACAGGGGCTGGCTTACAGTGTTTCTGTTTGTGAGTGTTCCAGTCTCCTGTTGGGAGCAGTATAACCTGACTGTTTCTGGATTCCCGAATTTCTGTGTCCCTCAATGGACAATGGAAAAGATTTTAAGGTAAGTACAAAAATATAATTTTTTGGAGCCAAAGCATGGCATAGAGAGAAAGTTGTTCAATAATCCTGGCCAAAGTACAAAAGTTAGACTCAATTTTGAAGGTGAAATGTATATTTTGGTTGTGTTGAGTTTGTTTCGGAAATCTTACTCAGAGGCTGAATTATGCTTTAACTCCCAGTCTGGCCCAGCCCCGACGATGGATACTTGTTGATTTCTTCCCGCCCTGCTTGGCTACAAGTTTACCCTTACTCATTGCTTGGCAGGAAATCAGGCACTTTCAAAATTATTTTATTTTCACAAATTAAATTTGTCATCTATCAAGCTGTATCATTTTAGTAAACCACATATTCTCCGTACAGAATGAATGTTTATAATACATGTGTATGGTTATAGTTCTAGGACTTTATCATTCTCTGGATGTTTACAGTACATTGAACAGAAGCTGTGAGTAAAAATTATCTAAAGGAGTAATGTGTAAAAAGGTATGTTTTATGGGTCACATTTCTGTTATGGATTTTGCCTAAAGTGATACATTTTTACTTTTATATGGTAATTTTAACATCAAAATGGTGGCTTCTGATATGTACTTCTGAATTCTAATGGTTAAATAAGCCCATATTTAAAACTTTAGTGCTGAAATGGAGGCAAGCATACTAAAGCACATACATGCCTTTGAGAATTCCATGACAAGATATGACCTCTTAAAACCCCCAGAGCACCTGGATGTCATGTACGTGGACTTTAGGTTGAATTTGATTTTTATAGTCTCCCACAGTCACAGATAGTGAAATGATCTGGGGAAGTCAGTGGGGAGAACTTGACAATTGTGTTTAGTAATGGCTGTAGAAAACAGACTTGGAACTCTAGCCATTGGATCTTGCAAGGGAGCCCTGGAGGCATGTAAACAGCTGGCTTTTACTTTAACAGTAATGGCTTCCACCCAATCCTGTACTTTCCATTTCAGTAAACTTGGCTTTCACAGTTCGCAAGGGGCATATTTATAAATCTCTGGGGAATCCAGTCATATTCACCATGATGCATGTACTGTCATTCACAATAAAGTCACTATAAATACACCATATTTATGCCTTTGAATGTGTTACTAGTGATTGTTTGAAAGCAGTGAATGTGTAGTGAATATTTAAAGTAAAAATGGAGTATTTTTAAATAATCGTTAAGACTCGGTTCACACTGGGGCGACTTAGCTTCCTGACCAGTCGTGTTCCGTTCTGTACAATGGAACAGTTCTAATAGAAGCATCTCAAGTCGCTCGGACTTAGAAAAGGGTTCCTGTACTACTTTGGGGGTGACTTGAGGCGACTTGCATTGACTTCTATACAGAAGTCGTTTTGCAAGTCGCCGCTGCTGTCGTGTGTAGGTCGCCTGAGGCAGTCGCGCTGCAATTTGTGCTGCCTCAGTGTGAACCGGCTCTAAGTCAATATCTGGTGAAAGGTTTATAGAAAGCATAGCATGTTGAAAGTTCTGAATTTTTTATACTAAGGTTTATTGGAGCATGAAAAAAATTGTGAAAAAAATTGGAGGGCCTCACCTTGTGCCTAGGCCAGCAGCATGGAGCTGAAATTTCAAGGTTTTCAGGGATGTGGTGTATAAATGTTCTCCAATATTCTCTGGCTGTCTGGCGGAAACTACTAACTGTAGGTAGCTAATTTATTGTGATTTGAAGTATTTCTGTAATTAAGTATGATAAAATCCCTATGATTTACTTTCAGACGTTCTTTTCCTAGCTAGCCTTGTTTAGATGTTGGTCAGACATGCAGTGTTGTGGATAGACACGCTCTGCATTAGTTCTGTCCATAAGCATTTGGTTGAAAATATCCAAGAAGCCTAATTGGTAGAGCAATTGTCTAATGCCCCGTACACACGGTCGGACATTCCGACCACAAAATCCGTCAGATTTTTTCTGACGGATTTTGGCCGAAACTTGTGTTGCATACACACGGTCGGACAAAGTTATCGGAAAATCCGATCGTTTTGAACGAGGTGACGTACAAATTGTACGACGGGACTACGTAGAGGCCAGCAGCCAATAGCTTTTGTCCCCAAATTTATTCTGAGCATGCGTAGCACTTTGTGCGTCGGAATTCTCTACACACGATCGGAAAAAGTCAGATCGGATTTTGTTGTCGGAAAATTTAAGGTCCTGCTCTCAAATTTTTTCCGTCGGAAATTCCAACGGAAAAAGTCCCTTAGAGCCCACACACGATCGGATTTTCCGACAACATAATCCGATCGGACTTTTCCCGTCTGAATTTCCGACCGTGTGTACAGGGCATTAGGGTGTCTGTTGCTACCCATATTGTGTGAAGATTGTAGTCCAATTAAAGTGATTGTAAAGCCTTGTTTAAAAAAACAAACAAACATGTCATACTTACCTGCTCTGTGCAGTTGGTTTTGCACAGAGCAGTATGGATCCTCCTCTTCTCGGGTCCCTCTTTGCTGTTCCTGGCCCCTCGCTCCTATTGAGAGCTCCCACAATCAGCAGCTTCCTATGGGGGCACTGAAGTCGAGTCACAGCTCTGTGTGTCCATTCAGACACGGAGCTCTGACCTGGCCCCACCCCATCTCTCCCCTGATTGGCTGACCGACTTTGACAGCTGCGGGAGCCAATGGCGGCGCTGCTGTGTCATAACCAATCAGGAGGAGTGTCCCAGACAGCTTAGACATTCCTGGACATCGCTGGAGAGAGATGGGGCTCGGGTAAGTAATAAGGGGGTGCTGGGGTGGCTGCTACACACAAAAGGTTTTTATCTTAATGCATAGAATGCATTAAGATAAAAAAAAAAAAAAACCTTCTGCCTTTACAACTCCTTTAATGTGAAAGCTCCCAGATTGAGAAATAAATCTCAAGCCTTTGGATTTATAATCTTCGCTGCTAGTATTGCCATGGTAGCATGCATACCAGAAGGAAGTAAAACTTAAAATTGACACTTTCAAAATATACAAAGAGAAATACCTGCTATTCCCTATTCAACACACACAACTTTATATCTGCTACGTCTTAATGAGTCCTCTTTGCAACGGCTGTCATTTACATTTATAATTTAAAAGAACGCAGACAATGTAACTAAAATTCTCCAGCGGGAATCAAATTTCTCATATGATTTTCAATACATTTGAAGACAAATGTGAAAATAAACTTTAGGTATACATCAGGCACCACATACACGCCAACTTATGGCGCTGTAGTTGTTCCATCTTTCTGTGTACCTACACATCAGCCGTATTCTTGACAAAGGCCGGCAGCGGCAAGAGGTCCTCGGAGAAAAATAAATAGAGATAAAAGGCAGAATATTGGAGGAAAAACAGACCCCAGCAGCAGAAGACAAACACTCTAATCAAGTAAAATAAACAGTCTTTCCTATTCCGTATTCAGCTGAAATTATCCGCCAATGCAATAGATAAATTAGACAGATGGGAGTTCTATGGTCCTGGGCTTTTAAATGCTTCTTTCTTCAAGTATGTGCTATGATGATTGCATATTCTTTCATTTGACACATCACAAGAAATCACCCAGTTCCGAGTCTTTTAAAAGGAGACTGCTCACTGATGATGTAATGTTGATGTAGCGCAGGCTCTTTGTCATATGAACAGCCCTGTTAATAATGGGACATGCGTCACCTATTTCTGGCCTTTTTCTAGTCTCCTCCAAAACTGTCCCTTATGGCTAAACAACGGATTTCTTCTTACAATTTCAGATCAGGGTATTATTTTAATAATTAAAAATGATGCATTATTAAAGTGTACTTTTTCTAATTTTTTTTTTCTGCAGCTGCAGTCACATAACTCACCTGTAATGAACTATGGTGTTGATTTACTAAAGGCCAAAAGACTGTGCACCTTGCAAAGTGCAGTTGCACTAGGACTTAGTAAATGAGCAGAAGCTCTTCTGACTTCCATCATCCAATCACGTGCAAGCAAAAATGCTGTTTTCTTTTTTATTTTCCTTGCACGTGATTGGGTATTCTTTGCGAAGTGAAGCTTTACCTAATTTACTAAGCTTTGGAGCAACTGCACTTGCAGAGTGCAACTGAACTTTGCAAAGTTCACAGACTATTTGTGTTTAGTAAATCAACCCTTATGTCTCACATCCTGCAGGCTGAGGATTTCTGTTCCACTTTCCACTGATGCCCTGTCCTCTTCACAGTGTTGCATTTGTAGCTGCATGTGTTAATAGCTTCAGGTCTAACATCCAGTACATTGAAAATAAGGTTGGGGGGTGTCCTCTTGCTCCCCCTCTCCTCTATTAACCTCCTAGGCGGTAATCCCGAGTCTGGCTCGGGTTCAGTTTTTTCTGCTAGGAGCGGTAACCCCGAGCCAGACTCGGGCTGCATTGCAGGATACAGGGGGAAGTTACTTACCTTTTCCCCTGGATCCTGCGATGTCTCCCCGCTGTGTGAGCGAGCCGTCCGCTCGCTCGATTCATCACGGAGCTGAGTGCCGCTGATCTCCGTTCCCTGCGACGTTCCGACGCACGGGAGCGGAGATCGGCGCCAAATTCAAAAAAGTTTTAAAACACAACACACATACAGTACTGTAATCTTACAGATTACAGTACTGTATACAAAAAATACACACCCCCTTTGTCCCTAGTGGTCTGCCCAGTGCCCTGCATGTCATTTTTTTTCTGCCTGGAAACTGGAGATTGTCCATAGCAACCAAAAAGTGTCCCTTTATGTCAAAAGTGGTTTTAGACCAGCTATAAAACACTGATAAAAAATTAGAATCACAATTTATCATCAAACAATAAATTTAATGACAGCGACTATTCTGCAACTGAGCAAATTTCAGTGTTTTTGATTTGATTACATTATTGAATCATTTTTATATATATTTTTATTATATTATAATTTATGATTTTGTGTTTCAAACTTTATCATACCCGGGATGTCTACTAGACTCTGGTTCGGACAGATTTAAGTGAGTTATTCATAAGAATTGCATGCCTACAATATAAAAACGCCAAATTTCCATGCAAAATAATTGTACCGCTTTCAGCACTAAATTCCGGACAGAATCATACCGCCAGGGAGGTTAACAAAAGCCCTTGCAAAAGCAGTTTTCATAGAATGTAACACTTTCTAGGAATAGGGAGAGGATTATGTCATCTATCCACCACTTCTCTATTCGCAGGATGTGTTAAGCCCGGTACACACAGGTCGAATGTCGGGAGACAACAGACGGTTAAAAAAAAATGCCCAATATTTGGCCCATGTGTATGTCAGTCTGTAGGACAGAAGCCTGCTGTTTGAACATGCATGCTGCAAAACCAGAAGCCAACCGAGAGGACTGACGGGAGTGTTCTGGCAGAGCAAAAGAGCTCAGCGAGGGAGATCGATAAACTAACTTTGCATTGTAATTTGTTAGTACAGAGCTTCGACCGGAGCTGTCAGTTTTTTTTTTTCGCTTGGTTGCACAAAAAACTGTCAGTGTGTACCTGGCTTTGCATTCTGTAAAAGCAATGCGAAATAAGTGGAAGACGGGGGAACCATAGGCCTTCAGGATGCAGTTTTAACCTAAATTATGTTTATGAATATCAAATAGGTTTCATATCAACATTTCATTTTGCAGATATGTTTTATGTTGAAATTCAGTTAACTATTATGATTATTTTTACAGAAATATATATACAAAATAAGTACACTTATTAGTTATACAAAAGGTGTTGCCGAACAAGTGCCACATAAACTAGGATTTAGGCTTTCCGTGGACATGTAAGGGCGGTCAGGTTCCCTTTGGTAATATGCTCAAGTGCTTCATTCATGCAATTTGAAGCTATGGAGATGGGAGGACAGAACAGAAGAAATACACTGGCTGCCACCACCACATATTACAGGAGGAAATGGTGGCAATTAGGACATTTATTCTTACTTACCTTGTCAACTGTTCCACCAAGAACACATCACATTGATCATGTATGTTTTCTATGCATGTAGGAGCCTTGCCTATTCTGCTGATTGCTATATCACAGATGTCTTGATATCAGTTTCCTGTAATTCCCAGTACAGCAGCACTTAAAGTGGGAGAGAGAGAAACATGGGGTCCAGTTGTTTTGCACAAACATGCTTATATCGGGAAAGAACACATGAATCACTTACTCAATATTCTACTGGCTCCTCATTGTCCAGTCATAGGCTTGAGAAGGTCCTAAACCAGGCTGTATTGGTGAGCTAAATGGTTGACTGCATGGAGGTTAGGGGCTGTACTGCCTGGCAAGGTAATTGGATCACAATAAAGGCAACATTGTATATTTTTTTTTAAACAGGTAAAACAGTATAACAATTATATTTGAACTATTTTGGCTTTTTGACCTGGAGTTAAAGTAATTCTAAACCTTTTTTTTTTATAATCAACATGTCATACTTACTGTACCTGTTATGTACAATGGCGCCCCTGGCTTCTCCTCTTCGGCAAGTGCCCCCATAGCTGGGGGCTTGTGCAAACCTAATGGCTCCCGCTGCTGCCTCTCTGTCCTGTGAGGAGCGGAGAGAGCTGCTGCTCTTGGGCACATCGCTGTATTGAGATTGGGCTCAGAAAAGTATAGGGGGAGGCTGATCACAAAAGGTTTTTTACCTTAATTCAGAGAATTAAGGTAAATACTCCCATTCGATCCCATGCCCCCCCCCCCCCCCCCTCACTGGAGCACTGGGCTGTAGAGGGGGCAGTAATGACCGGTTTAGGCTCTCAGCGGCTAGCTGAGAGGTTGAGCCGAGTGTCAGTCCAGGCATGTGGGTGGATCCCAACTTCGTTGTCGCAAGCCTGGACCAACTCTGCGACATTACCCAACAGAGGGCTTCAGCCCACTGTCAGCTGAAAACGTGTCACAGGAGTGACAAACAAATTGCACTCCTGTGATTCACAGGAGAACAAGCTTTGGCTGTACTTCTCCTTTAAACACTTGGTAAAACTTCCATGTTGGAAGATCCCCATCAATTTGCAGCAGGAAGATTTAGGCTTCTTTTTGGGGATATAGTAAACCCTATTAAAAGAAACCTGGCAGGGGAGAAATATTGGCTAATGCTGACCTATTATTTTTATTTTTTATTAAGCTGCTCCAGGGCTTCCATCCTGATCCTTTGTTGGTGGGTTAGTGACCTGAAAGAAGCCTGCACACATAAGGTTTTGGATACCATACACATTCTTGTTTAATCTGTGTCCTTCTAAGTAGTGAAGCACGCATCAAAATGACACCTTCCCGGCCAACGTATGCATATGTGTGTCCATCGGAATTGGTGCTGATATCTGGATAATGGCTGCACCTACAGTCATCATCCATATATATCATTCTTTAGCTTCAGTGATGGACTTTTCTTAGTAAAAAGTTGGAGCAATCTCTGATTGTCTCTATGCTGTACAAAACTGGAAGTGACAAGGATTTTGCCACTTTTGGTTCATTGTTCATTGGCCATTAACAGCTAGGAAAGCAACCGATCAAACCCAACTTGGTGTGGGAGTGTAAAGGAGAAATGGAGGGTCTAATATTATTATTATTATTATTATTATTTTAGGATTTATATAGCGCCAACAGTTTATGCAGCACTTTACAATATAAAAGGGAGACAATCCAGTTATAATACAATAAAATACAAGAGGATTAAGAGGGCCCTGCTCAGAAGAGCTTACAATCTAATAGACCCCAGATATCGCCATAAAGAGGACCTGTCATGGCCCATGCTATCACACGGATGTTGATCCCTTGTTATAGCAATAAAATTGATTAAATAAATTAAAGGGACAATATGGTGATCACACTACACATGTGAGGTAATGCCGCAAAAGTCAGAGTGAGAGCACTAACTCTAGCACCAGACCTCCTGTGTAACTTTAGACTGGTAGCCTGTGAAGGCTTTTAAAGTGTCACTTGTGGATAATTTAATGTACCATAGTTTATCAGCATTCCATGGGTGTGAGCAATTTTAATACATTACATGTTAGGTATCTATTTACTCGGCACAACATCATCTTATATATTTAAAAAAAAAAAAAATAGGTGTTATATTTTGTTGTGTTCACTAACATTTATTAAAGTGTATTTTTTCCTATACATTTGCATAAACCACTGCACAAATATCCTGCAACATACAAAAAAAGCACCATTTTATTCTTCAGAGCCTCTACTTAAAATAAAAATATATATATAATGTTTGGGGGTTCTAAGTAATTTTCGAGCAAAAAATGCAGATTTTTACATGTGTAAGAAAATAGTCAGAACTGGTCTGGGCAGCTAGGGGTTAAAGTAGAAGACCTTATCTGGATAACATTTAGTTTGCTATTAAAGTACTATGCATTATCACCAATTGCTGTGCTTTATGTAGTACTGTTTTCACCCTTTTTTGCATTAATGTTGCATTAATGTTGCTGATCTCTTCCAGCCACTTTAAGCAACTTCCTGCCTACATGCACTCAATCCAGCATTGACTCCATACGCATCATTGCTCTGGACTTTCTGAAAATGACATTGATGGACTATGCCTGATAAATGTGTCTTGGCATGGCCATTTTTAGTCTCCGCCATGGTCACATGTGACAGGAGCAACACAGGAGGACAGTTAGAAGACAGGGACAGAGCATTGCCACCAGGAAGTGCCTTAACAAGTACATTCATGGGAGCATCACTGGCTATTATCGTAATGAAATTTACAAATTTAAAAGGATTACAAACTTTTGAAATGACATGTAAAAGCTTCTGTGAGATTTTTAAGATTTTAGATATGCTTTAATGGTTGGAAAAGACTCACACTATTGACCCTTTTCTAGCTTTGGTCTTTGCAGCATTTTGATTGTTACAAAGGGGCAAATGCACTTTAGATTATCAGATGGAATATGAGACGAAACAGAAGGTAACTTTGAGGTCAATTTACAGCTGACATCTTTATTCAGACACCAAAATTATTTTCCTGGGAAATTCTTTTTCTTTTTTTTTTGCTCAACGAACACTAACACAAAGTGAACACTAACTCATAGGAGAGTGGAATGTTTCCATTAAATGATGAGCAACCATGCTCAGTGAAAGACACCCCAAAAGTCTCTTATTTCAGCAGTGGCACCAGGAATGTTGGCCACAAATTGAACTGCTAAATAAACTGATTTGGACTCTGGGATTGCAGCACCTCTAATGGGCAGGCTGCTTCTCTCTTTAAAACCACATGTATATTTTCACTGCAGTTAAATGTATACACTTTGCTTCCACTCTCTTAAAAGTTGGAGAGGAATGGTCATTTTCACCAGCAACTTGTATGCTGAAGCTTAAAATCAGATAGGACTATAATGGCGTCTATTATGTGTCTGAAATCTCTTTATGCTGCGTTCTCCTCTGTGTATATTTCTAATCAAATGTCAATGTGTAAGCTGAAAACATTATCTTACTAGTCATGTATTGTTCATGCCCCTTATTTTTAAAGAATGTTACGCTACAAATGATTAAATTATTATTATTATTTTTTTTTAGAAAGACTACATTCTTGGTCAGTGATAATGGGGCGCTTTGCTTTGCAGCAATTCTGTAATACTTATGTTGTGACTTTTTTTTAAAATATATTTAATAAAATGTGTCAATACCAAAACATTATATATATATATATATATATATATATATATATATATATACATGGACCAGCCATAACTTTATGACCACTCACCTAATATTGAGTAGGTCCTTCTTTTGATGCCTAAACAGCCCATTTTGCCGCCAAAACAGCTGTGACCGATCTGGGCATGAACCTTTGAAGGTACGCTGAAGTATCTGTGACGCTGGTCATCTCCTGCCTCGACTACTGCAACTCCCTCCTCATTGGCTTACCTCTAAATAGGCTATCCCCACTTTAGTCCATCGCGAATGCTGCCGCCAGGCTCATCCACCTCACAAACCGCTCAGCGTCTGCTATACCCCTCTGCCAATCCCTCCATTGGCTGCCATTTAGCCAACAAATTAAATTCAAGATACTAACTATAACTTACAAAGCCATCCACAACCTGGCCCCAAGCTACATCACTAACCTAGTCTCAAAATACCAACCTAATCGTTCTCTTCGCTTCTCCCAAGACCTCCTGCTCTCAAACTCACTTGTTACCTCATCCCATGCTCACCTTCAGGACTTCTCCAGAGCCTCTCCCATCCCCTGGAATGCTCTACCCCAGTCTGTCCAATTTTCTCCTACTTTATCCACTTTCAGACGATCCCTGAAAACTCATCTCTTCAGAGAAGCCATTCTGGCCCCCACCTAATAACTGTACAGTTATCTTCTCAATCAGCATATCGGACACGGTTATTACCTCTTGTATCTCTTGACCTTCCCACTTAGCTTGTAAGCTCTAAGGTGCAGGGCCCTCTGATTTCTACTGTATTAAAGTGTATTGTATTTGTACTGTCTACCCTCAAGTTGTAAAGCGCTACGTAAACTGTTGGCGTTATATAAATCCTGTATAATAATAATAATCTTGTACCAATCTGTTAGTAGCAGATCCTTGCAAGTTGCAAAGTGAATGAATCTTTTTGTTTTTTTCAGCACGTCTCACAGATGCTTAATTAGATTGAGATCTGGGGGGACTTTGGAGGCAAAGTCAACAACTTGATCTCATTGTTCTGTTCCCCAAATCATTGTTGAACCATTTTTGCAGTGCGTCAGAGCACATTATCCTGCTGAAAAAGGCCACTACCATCAGGGAATAGTGTTTCCATGAAGGGGTGTACTTGGTCAGCAACAATGTTTACATAGGTGATATGTGTCAAGTGACATCCACATGAATAGCAGAATCCACGGTTTCCCATTAGAACATTGCCGAAAGTGCAAACTGAGGTTGTGGTTGGAGCAGAAAAACCAAAAGAGTTGTTTGTACACTCTGCATCAGTACCCCTAAAACTGACCCCTAGAAGACTAGTCAGACAGCCATTCTACTCTGGCATAGTCAGAAGACTGTAAGTACAGTATACACTATTCCACCCATGAAAATGCATAGGTCTAGCAAGGGCAGCCTCAACAAGGATTGTAGCTGTATGGTACTGGCAGACTGGGTGGAAGATCTGGAATCTAATCACAAGTTATTGGAACTGAGCAGCATGGTTTGTGAGCATCAGTACTTGCCACGGTAGCCTCAGCCATTGAAGCTTAAAACTGTGTAATCTGGGTAGACATCTGGCCCTGGATTGATGTAATCAGAAACATGTCCATGTCCATGTTGCCCAAAACATATCCACATTAAGCCAAAATCCAGTTGTCTTTATTAACACAGATTAACAAAAATGTTGAGACTTTTCTTTCTACCTACTCTTAGTCTAAAGTTTTCCTCTTTTTCTTAGGCTTATGAAGGACCAGAATAAGAAAGTGGCCAATTTGAAGCACAATCAGCAAATAGAGAAGAAAAAAAACACTCAAATGGGAGATGATGGTCGTCGGAGGGATGATAACATACTGGATAACTCCCAACATCTCCAGGTTTGATTATTATATCATGATGTTCTTGAAAATTCATGCTAATAGCTCTTTGGGTTCTGTACGTCACTAAAACCCACTTTTCCTATAAGTCTGTAACAAATGTCCCCAATATTTAAGTGGATCTGAAATCAAAAAAGTGAAACTTTTCTTTTTTACAAAGAACAACTCAAAATGTTAATTGCGTCTAAGCAATACTCTTGACTTGAGTTCATCCTGAAAACTAGTTTATTTCCTCTGCGTAGACATTCCTGTGTCTTGAGCCTCACAGCTGTATATCTGCACTGTAAGATACTGCTGCCTACAACTGCTAGTTTCACAATATTTGGAGGGAGATTTAGTGTGAGATTAAGTGATGTCAGTACTGTGCTGCTTGCCAAAGAGAAGGCTGTACCCGAGGACCTGCAGATGTGATAAGTCAATCAGTAAATTATCAACTGGACAAATATACCCCATTGATGTACTGAGAGATAAGGCTGCGCTAGCAGATGTGAATCACCACTAGGGGTGTAAGTGAAGCAAACAAAACAATAAAAGTTGCAAAAAATTGCTAATACACATGTCTCACCACTGGAGGTGGTGCAAATATAGCGACTGTGATTACTATTATACCACTGTGAGTATGAGTGAGAAAAAACTTTGCTTTAAAAACAACAAAATGGTAGATTATAAGTCAGTATTGCAACTTATAATAACAAAAATGCTAGTACACATGTCTCACCACTAGAGGTGGTGCATATATTGCGACTGTGATTACTATTATACCGCTATGAATATAAGTGAGAAAAACGTTGCTTTATAAAACAAACAGTATCAGCAACAATAGTAGTAGATTAGAAGTCAAATATTGCAGGTTGGGATAAATTGCAGGTGATCCTGAAGGGATGGTCCCCTTAAGAACCCTACTCACCAGAACAATGTGACCCACGGCTTTGCAGTCCTAGGGTCTAAGTAAGCTATAATGAAGTGGTGAGATGGGTAATATCAGGAATCCGGAAAAACTTCAAATGATCCAATGGAAACTCCAGTTGAATATGGGTGCGGTAAAAAGGAAAGAAAAAACAAGCATGTGTGGTATCGCCGTGCTAAACCTCTAAGTGCAAAACAATAGTGACTCACTACTGAGCAGCCTTATCTCTCAGTACATCATATTTAAGGTTCTTTAACCTTTTCTAGGTAGCAGCAGCAGTCCTTGTTTATAAACTATTGCATGGTGTTATGTGTTTTTATATTATTCTTTGGCGCAAGTATTAAGTTTTTGTTTATTAAATATACCCCATTGGCACACATATTTCATAATCCCGATTTTCCTCCAGGTATAGATATTAGGGCATTTAAATGGATGCACAGACAAAGATCTGTACCGCAATAGGTCACTTTTTCACACACCACGGGCCATTCACCCTATCTCATTGACGTTCGGTCTTAGAGATGCCCTCTTCTGAGAAATTCATTTTTTTTTCAAATATCTCACTTTTTACGATCTATCTGGCCCTCTGGAGAACCCCCTTCAATGACAGATTATGAACATTGGTGTACTAATGACCAGGGTACAAGAGGTGGTATTTCTATGGTGTATAAGTCGCTGCTCACCTCGGTTCAGAAACGGCCATACATGCTGTGTTGGGAAAGGAACCTTAATGCCGAGGTTGATCTGGATTCCTGGTCATCTAAACTCCAGATATCCTACTAGGGGGTCCTTTATGTTTCACTGATAGAAGCTAGCCTTAAAGTTCTGACCAAATGGTATTTGGTCCCTGCTCGCAGAGGCCAGGATGTATGCTACGACTCCCGCAGAATGGTTCTGAAATTGCAAACTAAGAGGTTCTATGTTGCATATATGGTGGGAATGTCCTCAGCTTAGGTAATTTTGGAATAGGGTGCTTTCGATGCACTAGAAGTTGACTGGGTTGTCTATTGACCAATAGCCCAGTTTAGCGCTGCTTAATGATTTCCCACCCGGGTGGCCTCGTCCACTAAAGCGCCTGGTGTACTTTGTTTTATTAGCGGCTAAGACCATTATAGCTGAAGCATGGAAGACACCCTCAGTGTCCTTTAGAAGGTTGAAGCATAAAGTATTGTGGATTATGATTCATGAAAAAGTTGCAAGTATTATTAATGACCGTCAGTCTCTCTTTGAATGTACTTGGAAACCTTGGGCAACATATATATCGATATTCCTCTCTCTCACTACTAATGTAGTAAGGTCCCCGGGCTCCTCTTCCCTGGCCTAACCCCTTCAATTAACCTAGATCTCCCTTTCCATTCAAAGTTCTCTCTTTCCTCTTGACTCCTCTTTCTTTTCCCTGCTTTCTTTTCTTTCATACACTGTGCTGTTTCTTTCGTTTTTTTCTTTTATGTGATTTTGGGTCGCTAATGCTAGTAATGTTATCTTTGGCATAACTCTTGGTATGTACTAGGCCTGCCCATATGTAAATGATATTACCAACATATTACATTCTTTGATAGGTTTATGTTACTATAAGTTACAGTCCTACCACTTTATAGGTTACTATGTTTTATTTTAGTGGTA
The DNA here is from genome assembly GCA_028564925.1 of Lithobates sylvaticus. Lineage (NCBI taxonomy): Eukaryota > Metazoa > Chordata > Amphibia > Anura > Ranidae > Lithobates > Lithobates sylvaticus. The sequence continues at coordinate 52,298,161 of CM053032.1, forward strand.
CATCCTACATAATGTGATTGCTGGATTGCTATAAGTATTAATCTCTTGAATTACATATTTGTATTTTGTACTGTCATACTTGCCACTGCGAGGCCCATATGTTGTTTTTAAAATTCTGCTCCACCATAAAAAAAAAATAATCTTTTGAAAGTTAAAATATCAACTGCATTGAGACTATGGACAATACAGGAGACTAGTCATTTGTGTTTAGTTTGCAATATCTGGGCACAGATCCCACAGTTTAGATTATTTGTTTTTTAGATCATTGAAATTAGTTTCTTTGACTAAAGGACAAAATCGTACAAGTTGTAGATGTGAACATGTGCTCCTTTAGTCCACTCAAATTTAGTGTCTCAGATTTGCTATGTTTTGTTTCCTTGAAGCAGCTTCCAGATTCTACTGTCTCATAACCAGGTGTACACCAAAACCACCTATGTCTGTTTCCGTCATTGATGACTGTGTAGCATGGGGGCTGAAATGTCATATTTGTGAGTTTTGTTAACAGACAGATCCCTTTCCAGTGATAAGCACATTTTTAAAGCCTCTTTTTAGGTGAAAGAAGATGTGACTTAAAACATAACTACAACATTCAAATGAAGGTAATAAATGTATTTGATGATTTTAAGTTTTAGGCTAGATTCATTCTATTCCAGTTTTCCTGCAGCCGCATTTGCACAGGCACAGAAACATATTTATTTGCATGAGCTGTATTACCTGTGGTAAATTCAGGAAAAGGTCCTCGCATGCGCTCTAAAATTGCAGCCGCAGGGAAACTGCATAGTGCTATTCTTTTCCCAGTATGGAAAAACACACTTCCATTATGTAGGTGCCATTAAGAAGTAATGCCCCCACACACACAGCAGTGTGTTTTTTTTTGCGGGGGCAGGAAAACATGCAATTAACATGCAGTCCTGCACCCGCTTACATGTGTTTCCATTTATATTTCACCCAAAGTTATTTTTTTTTATTATCAAATTTTATTGTTTTTTTTTTTAACATTTCCATTTAAAGTTAGTTACATTGTCTTCATTTTTTTATTTGAAGGGAGAATTAAAAAATAGTTTCAAGCAGTTATCTATTTCCCACCGATAAAGCCTTTTTCTACATTCATTGGTCCTTTTTTTTAGCTTTTTTCTGTCTTTTTGACCCCAGATCTCATATTTAAGTGGTCCTGTCATGCTTTTTTTGTCATGCTAATGCTCGCGTGCATTAGCAAACGAATACGTGAGTAGCGCCCGCATATGAAAACAGTGTCTGAACCACACATGTGAGGTATCGCCGCGATCAGTAGAGCGAGAGCAATAATTGTGGCCCTAGACCTTCTCTGTAAATCAAAACATTCAACCCGTAGAATTTTTTAAACATTGCCTATAAAGATTTTTAAGGGTAAAAGTTTGTCGCCATTCCACAAGCGTGCGCAATTTTTAAGCATGACATGTTGGGTATCAATTTACTCGGCATAACATTATCTTTCACAATATAAAAAGAATTGGGCGAACTTTACTGTTGTTTTATTTTTTAATTAAAAAAAGTGTAGTCTTTCCAAAAAAAAGTGCGCTTGTAAGACCGCTGCGCAAATACGGTGTGACATAAAGTATTGCAACGACCGCAATTTTATTTTCTAGGGTGTTATAAAAAAAATGTATAATGTTTGGGGGTTCTAAGTAATTTTTTAGCAAAAAAAAAAATGTTTTTAACTTGTAAACAACACATCTCAAAAAGAGGCTCAGTCCTTAAAGAGGGAGTCCACCTGAAAAAAAATTATTAAAAGCCAGCAGCTACAAATACTGCAGCTTCTGACTTTTAATAAATGGACACTTACCTTTCCTGGAGTCCAGCGATGTCGGCAGCCGAGGCAGAGCAATCTCTCGGCTCTCGGCTGCTGCCGGCGCCATTGTCGGTGAAAGAATCAAAAAGTGAAGTGTTGCAGCTTTACTTCCCGGTTCCCTACTGGGCATGCGCGAGTCCCGCAGCGCAATGAGAATGCTCCGCACTGTCTCTGGGACCCGTGTGTGTCCCAGCAGACAGCGCGGTCGGACAGGAAGAGGCATAGACTCCTGTGGGAGTCTATGCTCTGAAGTGGGTGCAAATACCTGTCTTAGACAGGTATCTTCACCCCCCTCCCCCCTGAAAGGTGCCAAATGTGACAACCGAGGGGGGAGGGTTCCGAAAAGCGGAGGTTCAATTTTTGTGTGAACCTCCGCTTTAAGTGGTTAAATATGTCTACCCAGGACAATACGCAAACAATTTGCAGCATGCAGGCCTGTTTTTCAGCATGCTGCAATGCAGAGCACTATTGCGTATCTTTATACTGTAGAAGGCAATAGGTTTTGTCTATATATTTTGTCTTGAATGGCCAACTTCTTGGTTTTTAATGAGTCTACTAATTTTAGTAGTAAGTGTTAGGTCTTCACAGCCTAATTTAAAAATGGGGCTGTAATTATGAATATAGTCCTCACAATATGACTAGTGAAATACAAGTAAAGGTTTGGGTTTTTACATGAACATATACACTTAAAGTAATTGGAAGGTTTTACAAGTTCTTTTCTTTTTATAAAGTATTTCATTACAAAATGCAGCTATTGATTGTGTGATTAATGTAATTAACATAATTACTGAGCATTTTTTAGTCCTGGCTAATTTATTCCTTAAAAAAAATAGCTTTGGTTTTATCTATCTCCCTATTTATTGAATCTTGAGTGAACGTTTCCTGCTTTGGTATTATGGGAATTTCACATTGAACTCAACTTCATTCTATACTCCAAGTAGTATAAGCATCTTTTGTTTTGAAATACAGTATCATTAAATGTCCATTTGATTTATGTTATAGATTTCTCTAGCTGCTGGCTGCCCGCTCATCACCGATTGCTGTACAGTGTAATTATGACAGTGGTAATCAGAATGACACAATAATCATCTTTAGATATGTGTGACATTGTCCCATATTATAGTTATACATTGTGGTGTAATTATCTCACTACTTATATAAGCAAGGCTCCCAACAAAAGGAAGTCACATAATTGATGTTATTCTTCAGTGACATCCAGAGTTAGATATTACATTTCATCCTGCAATTGTTACTAGGAACTGACCCACAGAGAGGTGACAACAGTAAAATGTTTACATGTGATTATATTACAGCTGATGAGATACTGAATGTTGTGGTTGGGATTTAAGTTTATCTTCATTGCATTGTATATCTTGGCCTTTTCTAACAGCTTGCAGACAGCAGTCACTCTCATACTCCATAGCAATCACAGTTAAATCTGTATAGTGGTAATCAAAGATGTCTGTAGACATAAGATAATTATTACACAAGGCCCTGTTCACATTGGCATTAGAAACTGGAATTTGTGGCACATCTTTGCTGCTCCCTGAATGCTTTGCAAACCAGCCTGCATTGGATAATACAGACAGTGGACAGAGCTGTTCATATTTGAAAAACATGTAGCTTTTGATAACAGAGTACTATTACCATGGTAGTAAATTTGATAGGTTTCGTTTCAAATATGGTTGTTCAAGGACGTTGTGGTGGCTCCCGACTGAACCCTGCGGAACTCTACCCTTTCTCTATACAACCCTCTCTTTCCTTCTACCCTTCTTCCCTTCTTATCTTTATTTATATCCAGTGGCGGCTGGTGCTCAAAATTTTTGGGGGGGCGCAAACAAACAGCCTCACTGTGCCATCAAACGCTGCCACTGTGCCCATTAAACGCTGCCACTGTGCCCATCAAACGCTGCCACTGTGCCCATCAAATGCTGCCACTGTGCCCATCAAACGCTGCCACTGTGCCCCAAGTTCTGCCACTGTGCCCCAAGTTCTGCCACTGTGCCCCAAGTTCTGCCACTGTGCCCCTTAAGTGCTGCCATTGTGCCCCTTAAGTGCTGCCATTGTGCCCCTTAAGTGCTGCCATTGTGCCCCTTAAGTGCTGCCACTGTGCCCCTTAAGTGCTGCCATTGTGCCCCAAGTTCTGCCATTGTGCCCCTTAAGTGCTGCCATTGTGCCCCTTAAGTGCTGCCATTGTGCCCCTTAAGTGCTGCCATTGTGCCCCTTAAGTGCTGCCATTGTGCCCCAAGTTCTGCCACAAGTTCTGCCATTGTGCCCCAAGTTCTGCCATTGTGCCCCTTAAGTGCTGCCATTGTGCCCCTTAAGTGCTGCCATTGTGCCCCTTAAGTTCTGCCACTGTGCCCCTTAAGTTCTGCCACTGTGCCCCTTAAGTGCTGCTATTGTGCCCCTTAAGTGCTGCCATTGTGCCCCTTAAGTGCTTCCATTGTGCCCCAAGTTCTGCCACAGTGCCCCTTAAGTGCTGCCACTGTGCCCCCTGCCTGCCCTCTGCACTTACCTTGTCCCGGTGTGCAGCTGGTGATGGCGTCAGGCGACGAGCGGTGTCTCCGTCGGATGTCTCCGTCGGATGTCTTCTCCCGCGCTCCTCCTGTCTTCTTCTGCTGTGATTGGACGCTAGGTGATTGGACGCCTAGCGTCCAATCACAGCGCCTGTGACTTCAGCCAATCAGGTGACAGGTAACAGACCTGGCAACCTGATTGGCTGAGAGGCGGGTCTGTGTTAGGGAAGCGATGTATTCGCTTCCCTAACACAATACTGTGTAATCAGCGAACGCACGGCCGTGCGCCCGCTGTTTACACTTAGGGAAGCCTATTAGAGCACACCGCTCTAATAGGGTCCCCTATTAGAGCTTACAGCTCTAATAGGGGCGCTTCCAGCAACACCCCCCCACTGTAATTCAGATGCCCGGCGCCCGATCAGGGGCCGGACACCTGAATAGGGGGCGGCAGAGGTGACCAATAGATAGATTCATGCAATGCATGAATCTATCTATTGGTGATAGAGCGGTGCATACTGCACTGTGCGCCCTTAAAGGGACATGGCGCCCTTAAAGGGACATGTTTAAATACATTTTTTTTGGACGGGACGGGCCGCCACTGTTTATATCCATATTTACTTCTTGCATTTGGAAGCTCTCACATATGCTACCTATGATCATATAGAATTTTTTACAGTTATAATTGTTCCAGTTCAGATCATAACTGTATAAATTAAGATATTTCATTCAAATACAGATTGCTTATAACTTTATTACTTTTATTTAATAATATATAATAGCAATCTATACTATTCTTTGCATTTATATAACTGAGCTTCATTAATTTGATTGATAACATAACATATTTTACACTTGTATAATTTACCTTTGAATACATAATAAAATATTTTGACAAGGAAAAACATGTAGCTTTTGCAATTCTTCTTGTCACTGTGGGGGATATTTACTAAAACTGGTACACACAGAATCTGGTGCAGCTGTGCATAGTAACCAATCAGCTTCTTACTTCAGTTTGTTCAGTTAAAGCGGAGTTCCACCCAAAAGTGGAACTTCCACTGATCTGCTCCCCCCCCCCTCCGGTGCCACATTTGGCACTTTTCAGGGGTGAACAGGTGCCTGTTTTTTTACAGGTACCCTTCCCCACTTCCAGGTGACGGCGCTGCGGTGCCGTCCTTCAGAAGTTTGCCGCCCCTTCCTGGGCCGCATGCGCAGTAGCGACCCAGCTGTGAAGCCGAAAGGCTTCACTGTCGGTTTCCCTTGCGTCGAATGGCGGCAGCAGCACCCAACAATCGATCCAAAAATCCGCTAGGATGCTGACATTGCGGGCTCCTTGGACAGGTAAGTGTCTCTATATTAAAAGTCAGCAGCTACAGTATTTGTAGCTGCTGACGTTTCATTATTTTTCCCAGGCGGAACACCGCTTTAAGCTTTGACACTAAAACCTGAAAGCTGATTGGTTACTATGTACAGCTGCACCAGATTCTATGTGCTCCAGTTTTAGTAAATCCCCCCTGTGTGGCAAAAATGAAGCTACATGAGGACATCTAGGAGATGTTGAAGCTTGTCAACTCTTTTCATTCAAGTCTATACTAATGCACTGTAAACGCATCTATAGCATTTACAGTGCGTGTTTGACAAGAGTTTATCAAATCAGCAATTGGAAATTATTTTGATTATGAGCGAGTGGAAAAAAACACTTCCTTCTTAAAAAAAAAATCACATAGATGGCGTTTGGGGTTCATTTCTGATGTGCCTTAAATGCACTTTAAATGCATCAGGCGCATTGGTTCATGTTAGTGTCAGTATTCAATTTTTTTGTATGAATTTAGCCTAACAGTTGCAATAATTATGGCTTTAAGTATACATGCCTTACCAAAAGATATAGCAAGAAGGGTGTTCAAATGCACTTTACCAATATGTGTAGGTGTGAAATTGCCCTTACTGCCGGTTCACACTATTGCGATGCGAGAACCCTGCGAATCAACTGCGGGTTCCCGCATCGCACCCGACATGCACGGCAGTTCACACTGCCATATGCGAACTGCTGGGGAGTGTCATTATATGTTAACGACACCCCCATTTCAGCTCGCATATCGCACTGCGAACTGACAGTTCGGACATGAATCGGATCGCATGTGTGTGAACACACATGCGATCCGATTCTGGTCCGAACAGAAAAAAGGGTCCTGTGCGTGTTTGCACCGAATGCGGTGCGATATCAGCCATACTATTTGTATGGCTGACATCGCACCGCACAGACATTGCATGTAATGTGAACAGCAGGGGCGCTGCGAATTACATGCGATGTCTGACATCGCAATAGTGTAAACCGGCACTTAATCTGGGAAATGTTTTCAGCTTGACTTGTTGACTGTAAGCACTTATATTGTTAACTCTTGCAACAGTTATCACTGACAGTACTTGAATTAGATGGTAATGGGTTAATATAGCAATTTTTTTCCATTCAGCGCTGTCTTATATTTAAATTTAGCCTGCCACTGTTAAAGGACAACTATCATAAAAAAAATTGTGAGCTGCTAACTAAATGCAGTCAGTACATATACTAATAGTTTTCAGTATATTTCTTTCACATTGTTCTCCCCATATCGCTATGTAAACAAGATAACCAGCACAGCAATGGCAATGGAGGTTTTAGAAAATTCATAATGCTACAGGGAGTACGTACTCGTTTGATACCGGATTTAAACCTACTATAACATTAAAAAAGGTTACAGGAAGCTACTTCAGCATAATTGATTCAAATTGCTACATTGGGCTATAATTATTTCAAGGATTAGTCTTTCCACAATCAATATATGAGTTGTCTATGCTACAGGTCAGTCCCTCTCAACTCTGTATGAGGGGGAGCAGCAGAACATCAAGAAACACTTGTCATGTAGACACATTGGAGAATTCTAGCCCATACCACTGCATGAAATTGTTGCAAGCACTAAAATATTGTTGGTATCTTTCAGCATTGAGCCAGATATAAACATTAGGGATGAGCCGAACACCCCCGGGTTCGGGTTGGAACCAGAACCTTCGAACGGACCGAAAGTTCGCGCGAATTTTCGAACCCTATACGTTATAATGGACGCGAACGTTCGAAATCAAAAGTGCTAATTACAACGGCCAATATGCATGTTAATGTCATAAAACAGGTTTGGGGACCCGGGTCCTGCCCCAGGGGACATATATCAATGCAAAAAGAACTTTTAAAAACTAACGTTTTTTCGGGAGCAGTCATTTTAATGATGCATAAAGTGAAAAAAAAAAAGTGAAATTTTCCTTTAAATATGGTACCTGGGGGGTGTCTAAAGTATGCCTGTGAAGTGGCATGTGTTTCCCGTGTTTAGAACTGTCCTTGCACAAAATGACATTTGTAAAGGAAAAAAAGAAGCTATTTAAAACCACTTGCGGCTTTAATGTCATGTCTTGTCCTGGCCGCCATATGGCTGAAAATCCTTGAGAAAAATGGCATGGCTACCCCATCACCCCCCCCCCCCCCCACCCCAGCCCCTTTGGGTCTTGTATGGATATTAAGGGGGACCCCGCACCCAAAATAAAACCCTATACCTACAACCCTATATACTCTGAACAGCAGTATATAGGCGGTGCAAACAAGACACGGACTGTAGGTTTGTTCTTGAGTAGAATCTGAACAGGTACATTATGAAGTGTAGCTCCATCCCAAAAAAATCTATTTTTAAGCTTTTTGGAGAACATAGGGAGGGGTTATCACCCCTGTAACATTTGCTGTCTTTGCACATCTGTTCAGAACATGTCACCTCACTTTCTGTCCCAATGACAAATGTTTTTGGAAAAGTGGGGTTTTAATTGAAACAAGGATTGGTGATAAAGTATCAGTAGAGAGGAGATACCTTTTTCCCAAATTAAATCTAACAGGATAGAATTTCCCTTCCTAGGGGTAGATTTCCTCTCACTTCCTGTTTTCTCTTTCCATTTGCAAGTAGGAGTCGTTTGTAAGTTGGATGTTTGAAAGTAGGGGCCTGGCGTATATACTCTGCAGAAATTTGCCCTATTAGATGTTGGTGTAGCCACAAGACTGGTGGGCACAGGAATGGGCCCTGCTGTGAGTTAATAGATCAAGATTTGTACTTGCATGCACCTGTTGAACCGGGCAGAAAAATTGGGCCTTTGGCGGTGGTGGTGGTGGTGGTGGTGGACGGTGTTGCCACAAGACTGTAAGCTCTCACAGTTACTCTTGGTGGGCGCAGGAATGGGCCCTGCTGTGAGTTATTAGATCAAGATTTGTAATTGCATGCACCTGTTGAACAGGGCAGAAAAATTGGGCCTTTGGCGGTGGTGGTGGTGGTGGTGGTGGACGGTGTTGCCACAAGACTGTAAGCTCTCACAGTTACTCTTGGTGGGCGCAGGAATGGGCCCTGCTGTGAGTTATTAGATCAAGATTTGTAATTGCAAGCACCTGATGAACAGGGCAGAAAAATTGGGCCTTTGGCGGTGGTGGTGGACGGTGTTGCCACAAGACTGTAGGCCCTCATAGTTACTCTTGGTGGGCGCAGGAATGGGCCCTGCTGTGAACTATTAGATCAAGATTTGTAATTACACGCCCCTGTTAGACAGGGGCTGAAAAATTGTGCCTTAGGCACTGGTGCTGGTGCCACAACACTGCAACCCCTCACAGATACTGTACTTGGAGCACAGCAGTCACACGTGTTGCGAAGCATTTTTTTAAAAAAAATTGTAATTACACGCCCCTGTTAAACAGGGGCTGAAAAATTGTGCCTTAGGCACTGGTGCTGGTGCCACAACACTGCAACCCCTCACAGATACTGTACTTGGAGCACAGCAGTCACACGTGTTGCAAAGCATTTTTTTAAAAAATTGTAATTACACGCCCCTGTTAAACAGGGGCTGAAAAATTGTGCCTTAGGCACTGGTGCTGGTGCCACAACACTGCAACCCCTCACAGATACTGTACTTGGAGCACAGCAGTCACACGTGTTGCGAAGCATTTTTTAAAAAAATTGTAAGTACACGCCCCTGTTAAACAGGGGCTGAAAAATTGTGCCTTAGGCACTGGTGCTGGTGCCACAACACTGCAACCCCTCACAGATACTGTACTTGGAGCACAGCAGTCACACGTGTTGCAAAGCATTTTTTAAAAAAATTGTAAGTACACGCCCCTGTTAAACAGGGGCTGAAAAATTGTGCCTTAGGCACTGGTGCTGGTGCCACAACACTGCAACCCCTCACAGATACTGTACTTGGAGCACAGCAGTCACACGTGTTGCGAAGCATTTTTTTTAAAAAATTGTAAGTACACGCCCCTGTTAAACAGGGGCTGAAAAAATGTGCCTTAGGCACTGGTGCTGGTGCCACAACACTGCAACCCCTCACAGATACTGTACTTGGAGCACAGCAGTCACACGTGTTGCGAAGCATTTTTTTTAAAAATTGTAAGTACACGCCCCTGTTATACAGGGGCTGAAAAATTGTGCCTTAGGCACTGGTGTGGTGGCATGGATCATTGAGGAGGAGGAAGAGGATAGTCAGTGAACATAAGAGGACAGTCACTCAGCATCAGCATAGGCAGTCTTGAAGGGATGTGACATTATAAATTATTCCGTTATATCCGCTTCAGGTGCCTGGTAGCTGGTGGTGATCCAAGACTGATTCATTTTGATGAAGGTCAGTCGATCAACCGAGTCTGTGGACAGGCGCTCCCTATGATCGGTGACAAATCCTCCAGCAGCACTGAATGTGCGTTTGGAAAGAACGCTGGAGGCAGGACAGGCCAGTAGCTCAATTGCATACTGTGCAAGCTCTGGCCAGTGATCCATCCTCAGGACCCAGTAAGCCAGAGGATTTTCGGTGGGAAAGGTGTCCAAGTCTGACCTTGCCCCAGGTATTCCTGCACCATGTATATCAGACGCTGGCGATGGTTGCTGGAACCGATCATACCTTGGGGCTGCGGACTAAAAAATTGTCTGAACGCATCGGTCAGACGTCCACCTTCCCCACCGCTCCTTCTGCTACTGACCGAAGCCTCAGCAACTCGTCGCCCAGGACCAGGAGTTTGTAACCTCCCAGTTTCTGGGAACGCGTTGCACAGACCTTTCTGCAAGGCCTCCCTGAGATGTCTCATCCTCTGCTCCCTCTGCGACGGCAAGATAAGGTCCGCAACCTTACCCTTGTACCGTGGATCAAGGAGAGTGGCCAGCCAGTAATGGTCCCTCTCCTTGATCCGAAGAACACGAGGATCCTTCCGCAGGCTTTGCAGGATCAGGGAGGCCATGCAGCGTAGGTTAGCTGAGGCATTCGGTCCGGAGTCTTCTGGGTCACTGAGGATGACATGATCGCCAGCCACCTCCTCCCAGCCACGTACAAGTCCACTGGTTTGTTGGGACTGTACATCATCCCTAAAAGACTGCTGCTGCTGATGCTGAGTGCCAGGCTCCACCTCCATGCTCACACAATCCTCCTCCTCCTCCTCCTCCTCATCCTCATCCTCTTCCTGTGTGATGGGTGGGACAGAAGGAACACTGTCCGGATAAAGGGGGCCTTGAGAGGCAAGGAAGTCCTCCTCTTCCTGCCTCTGTTCTGCCTCAAGTGCCCTGTCCATTATCCCACGCAGCGTATGCTCCAACAGGTGGACAAGAGGTACAGTGTCACTGATGCATGCACTGTCACCGCTCACCATCCTCGTGGCCTCCTCAAATGGTGAGAGGACAGTGCATGCATCCCTGATCATGCTCCACTGACGTGGGGAAAAAAAAAACCAAGCTCCCCTGACCCTGTCCTGGTGCCGTAGTCGCAAAGGTACTCATTGATGGCCCTCTGCTGCGTGTGCAGTCGCTGCAGCATGGCCAACGTTGAGTTCCACCTGGTGGGCATGTCACATATTAGGCGGTTCTTGGGCAGGTTCAGCTCCTTTTGCAGCTCAGTCAGCCGAGCACTGGCATTATAAGATCGGCGGAAATGCACACAGACTTTCCTGGCCTGCCTCAGGACATCCTGTAAGCCTGGGAACCTGCCCAAGAACCGCTGCACCACCAGGTTGAGGACGTGAGCCATACAGGGCACATGGGTGAGCTGCCCCTGTCGCAGGGCGGAGAGGAGGTTGGTGCCATTGTCAGAAACGACCATTCCTGGCTTAAGCTGACGTGGCGTCAACCACCTCTCGGCCTGCCCCTGCAGAGCTGCCAGAACCTCTGGCCCAGTGTGGCTCCTGTCCCCCAAACACACCAGCGCAAGCACGGCATGGCATCTTTTTGCCTGCGTACTTGCGTAGCCCCTTGTACGCCAACGGAGCACCGCTGGTTCCGAGGACAGAGCACTGGAGGAAGAAGAAGAGGAGGGGGTGGAGGAGAGAGGTGTGTCACAACCAGTAGCAGTAGTAGCGTTTTGGAGGCGTGGTGGCGGAACAACCTCCAACACTACTGCACCTTGTCCTGCATCCCTCCCAGCTGCCAATAGAGTGACCCAATGGGCCGTGAAAGAATGGTAACGTCCCTGTCCATGCCTGCTGGACCATGAGTCAGCGGTAATATGCACCTTACCGCTGACCGCCCTGTCCAGCGAGGCATGGACATTGCCTTCCACATGCCGTAGAGAGACGGAATCGCCTTCCGTGAGAAAAAGTGGCGTTTGGGAACCTGCCACTGAGGAACCGCACATTGAACAAACTCACGGAAGGGGGCCGAGTCTACCAACTGAAAAGGCAGCAGTTGAAGTGCTAGCAATTTAGCCAAGCTAGCATTCAACCGCTGGGCATGTGGATGGCTGGGAGTGTACTTCTTTCGACGGTCCAGCAGCTGGGGCAGGGAAATTTGCCTGCTACAATCGGACGTCGGTGTACTGCAAGTACTTGGTTGTGACACACCTAATTCTACACCTTCAGTCCTCTCACAGCAGCTTTCAGAGAGGACTGAAGGTGTGGTGGGGATGGAGATCCCAGCTGATGAGGAGCAAGGAGAGGTCCGCTTAGTTCTTTGGTGTGGGTCTTTTATGTGTGCCTGCCAACGAGCTGCATGGCAGGTCGACATATGTCTGCTCATGCTTGTGGTGCCCAAGCGGCTGATGTTTTGGCCACGCGAGATACGCTTGAGACAAATATTGCAAATAGCAGTGGTGCGATCTTATGCACTCGTCTCAAAAAAGGCCCACACCAAAGAACTTTTCTGATAACGTGCAGAGGCAGCGCCCTGCACAGGCGGAGCTCTGCGGTGTTGTACAGTTGCTGTGCTGGCCTCTACCTGGCCTCCAGGGGGCATCCTGCCTCGTTGGACATGTGACGCCGCATCCTCCTCCTCCTCGTCCTCCTCCTCTCTCCCTTCAGGCACCCACGTGGAGTCAGTGACCTCATCATCCCCTCCCTCTTCACCACTAGAGCAAACCTGGCAGTAAGCTGCAGCTGGTGGAACAGTACTGCCAGATTGCTGTCCTTCAGCATCCCCTCTCTCTGCGCGCACACTACTGACTTCCTCAAGCTGGGTATCATCATCCGAGCCTTCGAATCGTTGGGCATCCTCCTGGAGCATGTACCCAACACTGTGCTCAAAGAGTTCGGGGGACTCCTCAGGAGGACATGGTGGGTCTAGGGAAGGGGTGGCTGATGATGCCATTGAGTACGCGTTGGCAGCTGCTCTGCCAGTACCCTGAGCCTGGGTGAGAGAGGATGAGGAGGATGAGGAGGGCTTGGTCATCCATTCTACCAAGCCTTCAGCATGATGCGGCTCCACATGTCCAGCTGCCGAAAACAAAGACGCGCGTGTCCCATGGCCACGTGCTGATGACGATGCACGACCACGTCCACGGCCACATCCACTAGAAACAGAGCCTGCCTGCCCTGTGTTCTTGGCTCTGCACGCTCTGCCTCCCCTTGGCGGTCTTCCAGCCATTGTAGTCGGTAGTCCTGTGGGTGCTGCTGAGAAGAAAATATAGGAGCTCTGTGTGATGCCACTAACACACTAGAAGTCCTATAGGTGCTTCTGCAAAGAAAATATAGGAGCTCTGTGTGATGCCACTAACACACTAGAAGTCCTGTGGGTGCTGCTGAGAAGAAAATATAGGAGCTCTGTGTGATGCCACTAACACACTAGAAGTCCTATGGGTGCTTCTGCAAAGAAAATATAGGAGCTCTGTGTGATGCCACTAACACACTAGAAGTCCTATGGGTGCTTCTGCAAAGAAAATATAGGAGCTCTGTGTGATGCCACTAACACACTAGAAGTCCTGTGGGTGCTGCTGAGAAGAAAATATAGGAGCTCTGTGTGATGCCACTAACACACTAGAAGTCCTATGGGTGCTTCTGCAAAGAAAATATAGGAGCTCTGTGTGATGCCACTAACACACTAGAAGTCCTGTGGGTGCTGCTGAGAAGAAAATATAGGAGCTCTGTGTGATGCCACTAACACACTAGAAGTCCTATGGGTGCTTCTGCAAAGAAAATATAGGAGCTCTGTGTGATGCCACTAACACACTAGAAGTCCTATGGGTGCTTCTGCAAAGAAAATATAGGAGCTCTGTGTGATGCCACTAACACACTAGAAGTCCTATGGGTGCTTCTGCAAAGAAAATATAGGAGCTCTGTGTGATGCCACTAACACACTAGAAGTCCTGTGGGTGCTGCTGAGAAGAAAATATAGGAGCTCTGTGTGATGCCACTAACACACTAGAAGTCCTATGGGTGCTTCTGCAAAGAAAATATAGGAGCTCTCTGTGATGCCACTAACACACTAGAAGTCCTGTGGGTGCTGCTGAGAAGAAAATATAGGAGCTCTGTGTGATGGGACTAACACACTACAAGTCCTATAGGTGCTTCTGGGAACAAAATATAGGAGCTCTGTGTGATGGGACTAACACACTACAAGTCATATAGGTGCTTCTGGGAACAAAATATAGGAGCTCTGTGTGATGGGACTAACACACTACAAGTCCTATAGGTGCTTCTGGGAACAAAATATAGGAGCTCTGTGTGATGGGACTAACACACTACAAGTCCTATGGGTGCTTCTGGGAACAAAATATAGGAACTCTGTGTGATGGGACTAACACACTACAAGTCCTATAGGTGCTTCTGGGAACAAAATATAGGAGCTCTGTGTGATGGGACTAACACACTACAAGTCCTATAGGTGCTTCTGGGAAGAAAATATAGCTCTGTGTGATGGGACTAACACACTTCAAGTCCTATAGGTGCTTCTGGGAACAAAATATAGGAGCTCTGTGTGATGGGACTAACACACTACAAGTCCTATAGGTGCTTCTGGGAAGAAAATATAGGAGCTCTGTGTGATGGGACTAACACACTACAAGTCCTATAGGTGCTTCTGGGAAGAAAATATAGCTCTGTGTGATGGGACTAACACACTTCAAGTCCTATAGGTGCTTCTGGGAACAAAATATAGGATCTCTGTGTGATGGGACTAACACACTACAAGTCCTATAGGTGCTTCTGGGAAGAAAATATAGCTCTGTGTGATGGGACTAACACACTTCAAGTCCTATAGGTGCTTCTGGGAACAAAATATAGGAGCTCTGTGTGATGGGACTAACACACTACAAGTCCTATAGGTGCTTCTGGGAAGAAAATATAGCTCTGTGTGATGGGACTAACACACTACAAGTCCTATAGGTGCTTCTGGGAAGAAAATATAGCTCTGTGTGATGGGACTAACACACTTCAAGTCCTATAGGTGCTTCTGGGAACAAAATATAGGATCTCTGTGTGATGGGACTAACACACTACAAGTCCTATAGGTGCTTCTGGGAAGAAAATATAGCTCTGTGTGATGGGACTAACACACTTCAAGTCCTATAGGTGCTTCTGGGAACAAAATATAGGAGCTCTGTGTGATGGGACTAACACACTACAAGTCCTATAGGTGCTTCTGGGAAGAAAATATAGCTCTGTGTGATGGGACTAACACACTTCAAGTCCTATAGGTGCTTCTGGGAACAAAATATAGGAGCTCTGTGTGATGGGACTAACACACTACCAGTCCTATAGGTGCTTCTGGGAAGAAAATATAGCTCTGTGTGATGGGACTAACACACTTCAAGTCCTATAGGTGCTTCTGGGAACAAAATATAGGAGCTCTGTGTGATGGGACTAACACACTACAAGTCCTATAGGTGCTTCTGGGAAGAAAATATAGCTCTGTGTGATGGGACTAACACACTTCAAGTCCTATAGGTGCTTCTGGGAACAAAATATAGGAGCTCTGTGTGATGGGACTAACACACTACAAGTCCTATAGGTGCTTCTGGGAAGAAAATATAGCTCTGTGTGATGGGACTAACACACTTCAAGTCCTATAGGTGCTTCTGGGAACAAAATATAGGAGCTCTGTGTGATGGGACTAACACACTACAAGTCCTATAGGTGCTTCTGGGAACAAAATATAGGAGCTCTGTGTGATGGGACTAACACACTACAAGTCCTATAGGTGCTTCTGGGAAGAAAATATAGCTCTGTGTGATGGGACTAACACACTTCAAGTCCTATAGGTGCTTCTGGGAACAAAATATAGGATCTCTGTGTGATGGGACTAACACACTACAAGTCCTATAGGTGCTTCTGGGAAGAAAATATAGCTCTGTGTGATGGGACTAACACACTTCAAGTCCTATAGGTGCTTCTGGGAACAAAATATAGGAGCTCTGTGTGATGGGACTAACACACTACAAGTCCTATAGGTGCTTCTGGGAAGAAAATATAGCTCTGTGTGATGGGACTAACACACTTCAAGTCCTATAGGTGCTTCTGGGAACAAAATATAGGAGCTCTGTGTGATGGGACTAACACACTACAAGTCCTATAGGTGCTTCTGGGAAGAAAATATAGCTCTGTGTGATGGGACTAACACACTTCAAGTCCTATAGGTGCTTCTGGGAACAAAATATAGGAGCTCTGTGTGATGGGATTAACACACTACAAGTCCTATAGGTGCTTCTGGGAAGAAAATATAGCTCTGTGTGATGGGACTAACACACTTCAAGTCCTATAGGTGCTTCTGGGAACAAAATATAGGAGCTCTGTGTGATGGGATTAACACACTACAAGTCCTATAGGTGCTTCTGGGAAGAAAATATAGCTCTGTGTGATGGGACTAACACACTTCAAGTCCTATAGGTGCTTCTGGGAACAAAATATAGGAGCTCTGTGTGATGGGACTAACACACTACCAGTCCTATAGGTGCTTCTGGGAAGAAAATATAGCTCTGTGTGATGGGACTAACACACTTCAAGTCCTATAGGTGCTTCTGGGAACAAAATATAGGAGCTCTGTGTGATGGGACTAACACACTACAAGTCCTATAGGTGCTTCTGGGAAGAAAATATAGCTCTGTGTGATGGGACTAACACACTTCAAGTCCTATAGGTGCTTCTGGGAACAAAATATAGGATCTCTGTGTGATGGGACTAACACACTACAAGTCCTATAGGTGCTTCTGGGAAGAAAATATAGCTCTGTGTGATGGGACTAACACACTTCAAGTCCTATAGGTGCTTCTGGGAACAAAATATAGGAGCTCTGTGTGATGGGACTAACACACTACAAGTCCTATAGGTGCTTCTGGGAAGAAAATATAGCTCTGTGTGATGGGACTAACACACTTCAAGTCCTATAGGTGCTTCTGGGAACAAAATATAGGAGCTCTGTGTGATGGGACTAACACACTACCAGTCCTATAGGTGCTTCTGGGAAGAAAATATAGCTCTGTGTGATGGGACTAACACACTTCAAGTCCTATAGGTGCTTCTGGGAACAAAATATAGGAGCTCTGTGTGATGGGACTAACACACTACAAGTCCTATAGGTGCTTCTGGGAAGAAAATATAGCTCTGTGTGATGGGACTAACACACTTCAAGTCCTATAGGTGCTTCTGGGAACAAAATATAGGAGCTCTGTGTGATGGGACTAACACACTACAAGTCCTATAGGTGCTGCTGGGAAGAAAATATAGCTCTGTGTGATGGGACTAACACACTTCAAGTCCTATAGGTGCTTCTGGGAACAAAATATAGGAGCTCTGTGTGATGGGACTAACACACTACAAGTCCTATAGGTGCTTCTGGGAAGAAAATATAGCTCTGTGTGATGGGACTAACACACTTCAAGTCCATAGGTGCTTCTGGGAACAAAATATAGGAGCTCTGTGTGATGGGACTAACACACTACCAGTCCTATAGGTGCTTCTGGGAAGAAAATATAGCTCTGTGTGATGGGACTAACACACTTCAAGTCCTATAGGTGCTTCTGGGAACAAAATATAGGAGCTCTGTGTGATGGGACTAACACACTACAAGTCCTATAGGTGCTTCTGGGAAGAAAATATAGCTCTGTGTGATGGGACTAACACACTTCAAGTCCTATAGGTGCTTCTGGGAACAAAATATAGGAGCTCTGTGTGATGGGACTAACACACTACAAGTCCTATTGGTGCTTCTGGGAAGAAAATATAGCTCTGTGTGATGGGACTAACACACTTCAAGTCCTATAGGTGCTTCTGGGAACAAAATATAGGAGCTCTGTGTGATGGGACTAACACACTACAAGTCCTATAGGTGCTTCTGGGAACAAAATATAGGAGCTCTGTTTGCTGCCATGCCTGCCACGAACACACTACAAGTCCTATAGGTGCTTCTGGGAACAAAATATAGGAGCTCTGTTTGCTGCCAGTGCCTGCCACGAACACACTACAAGTCCTATAGGTGCTTCTGGGAACAAAATATAGGAGCTCTGTTTGCTGCCAGTGCCTGCCACGAACACACTACAAGTCCTATAGGTGCTTCTGGGAACAAAATATAGGAGCTCTGTTTGCTGCCAGTGCCTGCCACGAACACACTACAAGTCCTATAGGTGCTTCTGGGAACAAAATATAGGAGCTCTGTTTGCTGCCAGTGCCTGCCACGAACACACTACAAGCCCTATGGGTGCTTTTGGGGTGCAGTGCTGTACTAACAGCACTGCGGTTGGTACTACTGAAATACTGTACTAACAGTAAGACATGCACCAGACTAACCCCCAGCAGCAGCTAAAAACACACTAACCAGCAGCAGCAATGGACTATCAATGACAGGTAGCAATGGTTTAGCAAAGTAGAGCAAATCTTTCTAAATGAATCTAGCAAAGAGTGACACAGAATCAGCCTGCACTCTCCTAAAGCCGGAACGCATGTGACCGGCGCCGACGGCGTGGCGGCCTTTTAAATGAGGGGGCGTGTACTAAAGCCCCTGAGCTGTAATTGGCTACAGGCGTCCTGCCTGTAGCCAATTATGGCTCTCCGAGTTTCCGGCGCTGTGATTGGCCAAGCATGCGGGGTCACAGTGCATGCTTGGCCAATCATCAGCCAGCAATGCACTGCGCCGGCCGCGCCGCCGCAATGCATTGCGGGGCCGCTCGCATCACACGAATGTGATGCGAGCGGCCAAAATAGTTCTGGGCTCGCCGAGCGAGCGAACACCCGGTGCTCGATGCGAACATGGGTTCGCATCGAGCACCGGGCCCATCCTTAATAAACATACATGCATAGCTGCTGTTGTACACAGGCTTACCCTACTACATATTTTTTTTACAGTCTACTGAATACATTCATTTAATACTTTTACTTCATTCATTCACTACAGTTGTCCTTTAAGCTATTCAATATATAGCCTGTTTAGAGAAAGTTAAGTTGTGGGAGAGTTTGGTGATGATCGGGTGCTGGATTTTGTCTGATGCCTTCCTATCTCACCATTCTACAGCCTACCCTGCAAATTCTCCTGATACAACAAGTTGGAGGTGGCATTTCACTACAGGCATACCCCACTTTAAATACACAATGGGGTTTATTTACTAAAGCTGCTGGAAAGTGCAAAATCAAGCTCACTTCTGCATAGAAACCAATGAGCTTCTAACCTCGGCTTGTTCAATTAAGCTTTGGTAATAAAACCTGGAAGCTCGTTGGTTTCTATGCAGAAGTGAGTTTGATTTTGCACTTTCCAGCTTTAGTAAATAAACCCCATTGCGTACTTAAAAGTGGGGTATGCCTGTATGCGGCCTTGTGTTCTTTGTGTACCAATTGGGGGGTGGGGGGGGGGGTGATGCGCTGTGAATAAAACACATAAAAAGTAATAATAGCGGTGATCTGCATTGTTCTTGTGTAGACAAGTACAGGTCATTGCATATAGTGTGAATGAGCCCTTACACTGTATCCAAGTCCAGAATACACCCAAGCCCACATTACTGGAAGAGCCCACTGATTCAGGTTTTATTATTTAGTTGTATTGACTTGGCTATGTGGGAAAACAATTTAACACTGGTATTAGTATGTTAGTATTTTTTCATAGTAACCAACCAGGTGCCTTTTTGCCTCCATCTCCGTGTCGGGAAGGGTAAACTGGTAAATGTGCCATTTAGGAGGTGACATCTCTATCTCTGTTGCTGAGATGCATGCAGTCAATAGAAAAAAGAGCCAGAAAATCAAGTTGGGTTTGACAATATCAGATTCTCTGGACTACTGCTTGAAAGCTAACTATAGTTTGTGACTCAGGGTCTAAACTACTTTGAAGGCCTTTCAATTTGGAAGTGTGTTACCACATGCACATTTTGAAAGGGCTGCCAACATACCACAACAAACCTAAAACTGGACATGTTTCTTTTATAAACACACTGCACCACAATGTACACAAGCACATACAGTAAGTTGCACTCAGCTATATTTTTCCTGAGCCACAACAAACTTTATTGATGCCAGTTAGGGTGGGACAGGCATGCTCTTCCCTGTCAGACTTGACCCTGGTCCGTGATGTGTTTCACCCAACCGGTCAATCATAGGCGAACACCTACTTTGTTTGCAATTAAGCTTGTTGTGGTTCAGTAAAAAATACAGCAAAGTGAGGTCTATGTGTTTTCATGCCTGGGGGCGAGAAGGCGGATACTGGAGAGTCTGTGAACCTGCAGCCGGTCGCCGTATGTGCTTGCCTGGAGAGTTGTAGTTTATACATATTACCACATCGTACAGATGATTCCCATTGCGATATGCTATGACCTGTGTGCATTGGTGTGTGTTTGCAAGGTATGCTGGAGCACAATTCAAAATCAATATCATCGCTCTGGTGATTGTGCCCTATTGTTTGTTGTGGTAACACTCTGTAATACATTGTTTTAACACATGGAACTTGAACACATACATATGAAGCCACCCTTAAACATGTATGTGGGCAGATAGCTAGTTTGTGATATCAAAGTGCTGTGGGGTAGTAAGCTCCTACTTAATTTTCTGCCTATCCACGGTAAATAAATGCATGCGCTTGGGGGGCCCCTTGCACAGTGGCTCTTTGGCAACTTAAAGTGGAACTAAACTCTCATATCCTTTACAGCCAAAGAAGCTGCCATTTTGCCTCTGTTTCATCTGCAGTTGCCATAGTGCTGCACATGTGATTGGTTTTGACACCAGCCATTTGTTGGCTTGCCAATTTATTGGAGCGCTAGCATATGCACACTAGTAACTTTAACGGTTATCATTCACAGCATGCCTTGATTGTTACTGTTTTACAGCTTTAATTCACCAGTAGACACATACAGTACTAGATCTACCCTACCCCTCATCTGCTTTTAAAATCAATGCTTGATGAATAAGCTTGCAGTTACCCTATAAAAAGGTAGCTATGTGCAGCATTGAAATTTTATAAGGTCAATCTAACTGATTGACCTATGTCTGATTTAGTTGCTTTTATTTACCGCTCTCCATTCCTTTTCTTCATGCACTCTGCCGAAAAAGGTATTTTAGCTAACGCAATTTCCCTCTCTTTTTGGGCAGCTTTAGATTTGGAACAAGAATTTGTCATGTTGTATAATATAAATAAGCACATGCATTTATCCCATATCCATTAATGTCTGAAAATCATTTAAAGAGCCTAACTCTCATAAAGCAGCTGTTTGGTTAGTTAATGGACATTGTGGGAGACACTATTTGACTTTTTTTCAGGCTGAGAAAAATTGCATTTTGTTCTCTATTTGATTTATTTGTCAATGTTTTCTTTTCCTAGCACATTCATTAATAATAATCGTGATTGTGAGTCATGACCCCTTCGTGTTTTACACGCTACGAGACCTTTCATGCTTTATGTGGAGACATTATTTGTCTAATGGAAAAATGTGGAACATGTTTGATCAGTAAATTTACATTGAGTTTGTGACCGACAGAAATATTTTTATGATGTTTGACAGACTTGAGTACCATACTGTACAACCGGTGAACAGTTTCCATGTAATCACCCTTTTTTTCTTGCATTACCTGTTTCACATGTGTTTGAGTAGCAGATTTACAAATCAATGCTGCCTATGTCACCTACGTTTTTTTTCCCTAGTTAGTGCCTAGAAGTATGACATTCTGGGGGCCAAAGGAGCTTTTGTGTTTACAGGATAGTGGAAAACCCCTTTAACATTGAGCTTTCATCATAAAATTAAACAAACTTCTTGACAGGTGTATAAACATACATACTTATATTGCCGAAGTGTGAATGTTTATGCCTTGAGTAGGCAGCAGCGTAATTTGGGTGAAAAACAGCAATTGACTAGGGTTTATCTAATCTAACTTTCCAGTGAGTCATTAGCTAGGATGTCTTTAAGGGCATAGTGGCATGGTGACTGTCACCCAGCCTGTTCATAAACCTCAGGCATTAAGCTTGCATACAAACAGAATTCTTTCATAGGAAAGAGATTTATCTCCAAACACTTATGCCGCATACACACGGTCGGACTTTCCGGCAGAAAAAGTATTTTCCGATCGTGTGTGCGCCTCATCAGACCTTTTCTTGACGGACCTAGAAATAGAACATGTTTTAAATATTTCCGGCGGAATCAATACCTATCGGGAAAACCGCTCGTCTGTATGCTGTTCCGACGGACCAAAAACTACGCATGCTCTGAAGCAAGTACGAGACGGTAGCTATTGGCTACTGGCTATTGAACTTCCTTTTTCTAGTCCCGTCGTACGTGTTGTACGTCACCGCATTCTAGACTGTTGGACTTTGGTGTGATCGTGTGTAGGCAAGACCGCTTGAGCGGAATTCCGTCTGAACTCCGTCGGAAAAACCGTCAGAGTTTATTCCGATGGAAAAAAACGGTCGTGTGTACACGGCATTAGAGTTTTTGAACTTGCACAATGATGGAAAATCTCTAAATAAACTTACAAGAATTTCAAATGCTCATAGTTTCCGCAAAAGTTTATACCTCAAGAAATGCTCAAATCTGCCATGTCTTCTCCAAAGATCAAGGCATATACCTTTAGGCTGACAACTAGACTCCTATTTGGGACACTTACTGGATAACCATTTTAAAATTAGCTGTAAAGCACTAATTTTTCTAGAATGTGTACATGTCATAATCAGCCTTGAACCTTCATCATCTTCTGATCTTTATGTCCTTACTAGCAGACTTTAAAGCGAGGTGTAAGCTTTTAATAGATTTGTCTTTTTTCTCATGCCCTAAATAAAGTCCTGCATGGCTCAATTTTGTCCAGCTGGCTATACCTTAGATTGTTTTTCAGACTGTGCCACTAAGGGTTGTACTGTTGGTGATGTTTAATTTGATAGTCATTTGTTGAGTCCAGACTCTGGCATTGTTTTTAGCATTTGACAACCTTCTAAATTTTAGTGGTGGGTGGAGGTTTAATTGCATTTAGTATGTAATTTTTTGATGTCCTTAATTAAGCATTGATCTGTTTTGATACCACTTGAGGCTGCATTTGGTACCTTCTTTTTTCTGGGGCACTGTTACCTCTTTTTTTCATATGCAGTGGTAGCTGGTGCTCCATTTTTTGGGGGTACGGCAAACAAACCGCTCACTCGCCCACTCACCTTCCAGCACTGCACTTACCCCATCCAGGTCGCGGGCGGCTTCCCCAGCTTCTCCTTCCAGCAAATCCGGTCTTAGGACCCGCTTCCTGTCCTAATTGGCTTGGAGGAGAAGCAGGAAGTCAGATAACTGTGCCCCGAGCCCAACCTTTTTGAAGCCAATTAGACCCTCAGGCTTTAATCACGTGCTATTATGGACCAGCAGCTGCTGTTCATATGGTTGTTTTAGGTACGCTGGCCCACACCTGACTCTTGTAATGGCGGAACATGTAAATGTGGTTTCTACCCAATCTTGTGCCTCCTTTTTTAGAGGCACTTATCTATTTTTGTTCAGTGCTGCACTTATCCTGGAACTATAGGAAAAACATTTTCAATCCCCCACCCCCCCCCCCCCAGTAACTTAGTTATATTGCCTGATAATTCTGCCAGTAGGGGCTCGTTTGCACTTGCAGCAAAGGCAGCCGATGGGGATGTACACATGCAATGGTCTACTTCATGGCCACAGCAAGAATTATACCGACTGTTATGCCCAGTTGGTAGTTGTTCCCACCAAATGTGACCTATTTACCTGTTTTGTACGGGATTAAAACAGCTGGTGAGGAGGTGACATAACTCCTTACTACCTGTTAAACACACTTTGACGAGCCATCCACTGCAGAGAGCAAACACTAGTGTAAACCAACCCTTACTTTGTTATTTTTCAACTTCTATTAACATACCAAACTATCCAGCTAAAGTGGCAGTTTCAAGGTTGAGACAAACTATTTAACACAAACAAAGGTGCTTACAATGTGCAGCTTTTTTTTTATTTCGATAAAACCTTTATTTTAACAGAAAAAAATGTAATATTTTCTGTGACTCCATAAAAAGTGTTAGCTACAGTAATGCCGCGTACACGCGGTCGGACTTTCCGACGGCAAATGTGCGATCGGAGCTTTTTGACGAAAATTCCGACCGTGGGTAGGCTCCATTGGACAGTTTTCATCAGAATTTCCGTCGCACAAAATTTGAGATCTGGT
Source organism: Lithobates sylvaticus (assembly GCA_028564925.1). Classification (NCBI taxonomy): domain Eukaryota; kingdom Metazoa; phylum Chordata; class Amphibia; order Anura; family Ranidae; genus Lithobates; species Lithobates sylvaticus. The sequence continues at coordinate 52,322,357 of CM053032.1, forward strand.
TCTCAATTTTTCCGACAACAAAATCCGTTCTCGTAAATTCCGATCGTGTGTAGACAATTCCGACTCACAAAGTGCCACGCATGCTCAGAATCAAGCAGAAGAGCAGCACTGGCTATTGAACTTCATTTTTCTCGGCACGTCGTACGTGTTGTACGTCACCGCGTTCTTGACGTTCGAAATTTCCAACCAACTTTGTTGTTGGTAGGTATGCAAGACAAGTTTGAGCTAACATCCGTTGGAAAAAAACATGGGATTTTGTTGTCGGAATGTCCGATCGTGTGTACGCGGCATTAGGCTTACATTTGTTAGTCAATTATCTCAAGTCCATCAAAAATCACGAATCCACCTAACATCACCCTCTCCGCAGTTCGACAATGCTGCTTTCAAACGGTGTCTATGTTGCTCCTCCATAGTACAGTGGAGGAGTGAGCGTAGTTAACCTAAGAAAAAAAGTGTGTCACTTGCTATCATTATGTGAACAAAAAGGAAAAAAGCTTACAAGAAAAAAATGAATACAGCCCCCAGATCTAAGGATTGGTAAGCTGCAATATATATATATATATAAAAAAAAAAAGTTTTTTGGATTTAGATATGTTTTAAACAATAAACAAAAATTGGATGTTAAGGTATTTTATTAAAATCACAACAACCATATCTGGTCTTTCAGGTTATTGTACTTGCTTTCTCCATTTAGATTACATAGAACATTTACTGTTTTGGAACCATGCCACAATTAAATTCTTAACGACAAGGAAATGTAGTGCTGTCTCGACTAGCAGAAGACAGACTAATCTTGTCCTAGGTGAGAACACTATGGTGGCCTTGTAATATTGGCTGAACCTAATCCATCCTGTTTAGAGTTACAGCCTAACTATCTGAGCAAGTCCCAGCTGACACAGACATCCAACCACCAATAACCTGGTTTTGATTGGGACCCGTGATTAAGGGATAAATCACGCAGGACCTTGGAGCAGCATGGTTAAGTAATTGTTTAGAATTTCACAAAAATGACTGGCAGATTTAGGACACTGTTCTATATAACACCTCTTAATAGTTTCTCATTGAGAAAAAAAAAAAAACATATTGTGTGGGATAAGGAAACCACCCTGAGTTGTGGTTGAAGGTAAACCACACACACAGAAACCAGCGGTTATATGAATAATATATTATGTTAGTGACAAGATATTGGCCCGTTGTTTTGGCACCTTAAAATATGGAATTTCAGCATTCCTATACATACTCTACCATAATAGCAGATTTGCAATTGTTCATGGTCCATCCGCTTAGATCAAAGACTGCAAAACTTATGCCATGTTTCATTTAGTATTGCTGGCCACACAGTATTGTTTAGCAGAAACTTTTATACAATTGCTTTATTTTAGGAAACAGATGTGTATTTTACCATTCCTTGCTGAAAAGGCAGCTGCAGGAGAACACAACACTTTGCAGCCTGGTTTGTTTGTCTTTAGATGGTTAGTAACCTTTCAGTATTGTAGCTCTCCTATGAAAGTTATGTGCCTCAAGGCACAGTGTTTTTTTATTATTATTTTTAATGTTCACTTCACATTTCCCCATTTTTCTTTATATTACACTAGTCAAGGCTGGATTTATATATAGTCAACGGCTACCCTCTCCTCATGTTTTTTGTCTGTAAGTGCAAAGAAAGATTGCTAATCATTGTGCAGTAATCCATGCAGAAGAGTGCTTTGTATGCAGAACACACACTATGGAGAAGAAAGACCCCAGCCCCACGACTAAAGCTAGGTTTGCACAATCCGAAAATATCGGCCGGTTTAGCAGGAACTGGCCTCATGCCTGACTTCTGTCCAAGGGGCATGCTGGAAAACCAGCATCCGACCAGCTGCCGATCAACGCTGGCACCAGTGGAGCTCATCGGTGTGTTATGGTGTGGGCGGTGGTCAGTAGACATGCGCACACTGAAATATTTCGTTTTGGAATTTAGTTTTCGTTCGAAAAATAAATGTATTTAGTTACTCCAGAAATTCGTTTTTATTTATTTTGTTTTTCGATAAAAATTGCATTCGTCCGAAAATCCAAATGAATTAAGGTCGAATATGTCATTGAAGGCTTATGGTGTCTGTCGAATGTTCAAAGAAGATTTGACGGAGCAGCTAAACTGTATGACTCTGTATAGTTTAGCTGCAGTTCCACCCAATTCCAGCAGCAATCTTTTCTCTCTACGTCGAATCTTTTCTCTCTACGTCGAATCTTTCCTCTCTACGTCGAATCTTTCCTCTCTACGTCGAATCTTTCCTTTCTACGTCAAATCTTTTCTCTATGTAGAATAATCTTGGACTAATAGAGTTAAGGTTAGGCAAATTCGACCACAGGTTCAATGGACACAGATTGTTATTGTCAGCGTTGAATCTCCTATCTATATCGAACTGTTGTCACAACGAAAACGAAAATAAAGCATTTCTTTATGTCGGATCTTTCATTTTTCGGATTCTGCACTTTGTTAAAACGATAACGAAAATACCTAAAATTCAGACGAAAATGCATTCGGACGAAAACGAATGCACATGTCTAGTGGTCAGTCCTCTTGTCAGAACACAATAGCACATCGGTGGACACTAACATTTCTTACATACAGTGACCTCTCAGCTTCTTTTTCATTTGGCTTTCTGTATTGAATAAAAAAAAAACGTAATGTGTGTGCTTAGCATTATTTGTATTTAAAAAGGTTCTCAGTAGATATAATATGATATGATGTGATATGATTTAAAGAACAGAACTTTGGTCCATGGAGTACAGAGTAAGCTACACAAAAGTCATGTAGGAACATATGCAATATACAGTGCAACTGAAGAATATCTTCAAAGGATGCACACTTAAACACCTGACCCTTTACACATGAGGGACATTGAAATGTATACTCACACCCAAAACAACCAGCTACTTTTAAACTGGATAAGCCAATGAAAATGCTCACGATACACATAGCCCTTGTATGGAGAAACTCACTTGACTCTCCCTATAAAGTTATGCAAATAAAGATACAATCTAATAGTTAAAAACAACAACCACAACACACCCCTAATGACCTCTGGCAATATGCGAACCTCCCTACCTCCTGTCACCTTACCTCACCCCTTCCCCCTCCCCACCTAGTCCCTAGACCAGGCCAAATTGGTATAGTGTGCTGGACACACACATGTGCATACAAACAAACAATTACATGAGGGAACAGAATTTCCCAAAATACCCCCACATCAAAATTGTCAGACAATCACCATGAATCAGATATCATAGAAAGTAATATTAATAATGCTAACACTTCTCCCACCATATGTCCCTTAGCTATAAAATATAATCCCCCCCTTCTAGTACAAATACTAGACTAATGCCCTGTACACACGGTCGGACATTCCGACTACAAAATCCGTAGGATTATTTTCAACGGATTTTGTCCGAAACTTGTCTTGCGTACACACGGTTGCACAAAGTTGTTGGAAAATCTGATAGTTCGGAACGAGGTGACGTATAATACGTATGATGGGACTGCATAGAGCATGCGTGGCACTTTGTGTGTCGGAATTCTATACACACGTTAAAGTTGTCGGAAAATTTAAGGTCCTGCTCTCAAAATTTTTCCTCGGAAATACACACGGAAAAAGTCTGCTAGAGCCCATACATGATCGGATTTTCCAACAACATAATCCAATCAGACTTTTTCCGTCGGAATTTCCGACCATGTGTACGGGGCATAATACTACCCAATATACAACTTAATTACATTATATCATCACAAGTGCTATACTAATCTCGGACTAGATTAATATCTTACTGTTGGTTTGTCCTGGTCATATATTTCTGTAATTGTATCACACCAACCTATTGTTGTTATTCCTGTATTTTTCCTTTTCATTCAATAAAAAGAAATTTGGAAAAAAAAAAATATATATACAGTGCATGTCAGATAGATCAGAATCACATTTACCCAAAATCAGTTAAAATTTAAAATTCTGTTGGATTCCGCTCATTGTCTCTGGAAATATTTCATATTCTGAGCACTGAAGGTACTAAATGTGGGAGTGAGGAAAAAGGGACATAATATGTTTTTCTCCCGCAAGGGAGAGTTTAAGGAGATTCAAACCTGGGCAGAGGATTAGAATGCTGTAGTTAAAGTGGTTGTAAAGTCATGTCTCTACAATACACTCTGTTAGGTATCAATATGTGCCCCACTGTATGTCCTTTATTTAAAAAAAAGCTGATATCTACCTTATTTCAGAGCACCTCCCGATGCTCACGTGACCGTCTGCCTCTCTCCTCTCCTGGGCGGACAGCTGCAGCAGTGCTGTATAACATGCTTTAAAGGAACAGGATCCATTTTTTTTTTTATTTTTTAGGGTTACAAACACTTGCTGTAGGGGAACATTGGAAAAGGGAGAAGAAGAGGTGGCAGAGGCTTAAAGAAATAGGGAAAAGAAAAAAGGGGTGACTGGGAGGAGGGTTGGGAAGCAAAAATACGGGAAGAGAATAAAGTGGTATAAGTCAGTCCACACTGCTCTCTCAGGACACTCCCTTTACTGGGCCGTCTCTCTGAAATGAACCAGGGTTTGCTATGAGTTTTCTGTAATCCTGATAATAAGTGAAAGATTTCTAACAATACTACTTAAATGTAAATGTATCTTAAAGCAGTTGTAAAGGCTGACTTTTTAAATTAAAATAAAAAACATGTTATACCTACAGTGTTTCCCCGAAAATAAGCCTTACCCCGAAAATAAGCCCTAGTTTGGAATGGTTGTGAAGTCCTAAAATGCACTGTATTACAGTGTTGTGTGGTCTAGACTGTGTGTTGTTTCTGTGGCTTGGCGCTCAGTTGATCCCCCGCTAATCGTCTCCTCTTCTCCCTGCTGTCAGCGGGGGATCTCGGCCGCCCCCTCTGCAGTGCTCAGAGCGGGGAAGATCGATCAGGCAGGCCATGGAAGCGCCAAGCAGCACTCAGCTGATCCCCCGCTGCTCTCCTCTTCTGCCAGCTGTCAGTGGGGGATCTCGGGCCCCCTCCCTCTGCAGTGCTAGGAGCATGGAAGACTGATCAGAAAATAAGCCCTACTGGGTCCTTTGCTGTCAAAATGAATATAAGACCCGGACTTATTTTCGGGAAAACACAGTACCTGTTCTGTGCAATATCTTACCTCCTCTTTTGGGGTCCCTTGCCGGCAATGTCCGCTCCTTCTCTTCTCTGAGTGCCCCCATAGCATGTTGTGTGCTTTGGGGGAACTCATGCCATGCTCCCAAGCTGGGCTGTGTGCACTTATTTACACACACAGCGTGGCTCAGCCCACTCACCTCACATGATTTGATCACCAGCAGCAGGAGCCAATGGCTCCCATTGCTGCCTCTGTGTACTGTGAATACAGGAAAAGAGAGCAACACTGCTGCAGATGGGCATTGTGCTGGATTGAAAGAGGAGCCAGGTAAGTATCCAAGGAGATGGGGGGGGGGGGGGCTGGGAGGAGCTGAGAATGCATTCATGTTGAAAACGTTATGCCTTTGGAACCTATCTTGTTTAGTTAACAGTATTTCTTTAATTTCACAAATGTAGTTAACTAGGGATATCCATTTCCGTACTAAGGGAACATGTGTTGATTTTTCACGTCACAGGGTTACTGTACGTGGTGCATTTACCAGATGTCTATGCAGGGATTCATATGGTAGGGCCCCACCAATGACTCAAGTTTGTTTATTTTCTGGCCGTACAGTTGTAACGCCCTGCAAAAGCACACAATGTGTGGTAATGTGCCTGGGGAACAAGAGGATTCATTTTATGTACGACAGACAGGGGTCCTGTATCAAAATCCTATACCGACAAGAGTGCTAATTACCATGTATCAATAGGAATGGTTATGTGAAGCTCCTTTTGCCATTTTTATTTAAGATAGGTAGAGCTGCTATGATTGCCTACTCTGAGAAGCAAGTGCAGCCAAGGTTTAAGGTGTCTAGACAGACTAGCTCCAAAACACTCATTTTCAGAGGGAGGCTTGCTTTCTTGCAAAGTCTAAGATGCTTAACAAGCAAGCTTAAAAAAGACATTGTCCAGCTGCGTAAGGAAGGTTTTAGGTAGGCTGATTGGTAAATTCTGTGTGTGATAATTTGATAAAGCAACCTAGACATAACATTTATCTTGAGAAGTGGACAAGACTCTTTGCCATTGTTTAGGATCAGATTGGAGGGTGGTGTAAATCAAGCAAAATTAAGCTAGAATAGCTTAGAGGGGTCAGTAGAAAACCTAATGCCTAAGTATCGCACAAAAGAGCAATTCCAATTGAAGGAAAATTCTGACTTTAGTTGTCACAAAGAGTGTAACACATGATTACCGTTTAAGGCCTCTGACTTAGTATAGGTTCTATGTTCTAATGAAAGAATAAATATAGTCAGAAACTCGGGCATCCTTTACGCATCCCATTTATTATCTAAATGTAATTCAACAAGAGGGCATTAGTCCTTTCTCATGCTGTGGGATGAGAGTAGATGGTCCAAATCCACCTGAGCATTTATTGTTCTAACCCAATGTGATGGAGAATCTCAAACAATGAAATTTCAAAATAACCTTCTCAGTGTCCATGGACAATAGGATTGGTTCTATAGCCGTAGCCTTCACCCAGCCTATGGTATTGATAGCTTTGATGTCCCTGGTTTCATGTTCAGGAACAAAGTCTACTTGGGTAATCCGAATTAGGGATTTCAACAGGATGATATTTGTTAATATCTTAACCACTTCAGCCCCGGAAGAATTTACCCCCTTCCTGACCAGAGCACTTTTTGCGATACGGTACTGCATCGCTTTAACTGACAATTGCGACGTTGCACCCAAACAAAATTTATGTCCTTTTTTCTCCACAAATTGAGCTTTCTTTTGGTGGTAGTTGATCGCCTCTGCATTTTTTATTTTTTGTGCTATAAACAAAAAAAGAGCGCCAATTTTGAAAGAAAAGCAATATTTTTTACTTGTTGCTATAACAAATATCCCCCAAAAATATGTAAACAAAAACAAATTTTTATTTTTTATTCTTCTACATATTTTTGTTAAAAAAATTGCAATAAGCGTATATTGATTGGTTTGCGCAAAAGTTATAGCATTTACAAAATAGGGGATAGATTTATGGCATCTGTATTAATAATTTTTTTTATTAGTTATGGCAGCGATCTGCGATTTTTATTGTGACTGCGACATTGCGGTGGACACATGGGACACTTTTGACACTATTTTGGGACCAGTGACATTTATACAGCGATCAGTGCTATAAAAAAGGCACTGATTATTGTGTAAATGACACTGGAAGGGAAGGGGTTAAACACTAGGGGACGATCAAGGGGTTAAGTGTGCCCTAGGGAGGGATTCTATCTGTGGGAGGGATGGGCTCACTACAACATGACAGAGATCATTACTCCCGATGACAGGGAGCAGTAGACCCCTGTCATGTTGCTAGGCAAAACAGGGAAATGCCTTGCCGTTCTGCCGCTCCGTGTCACGATCACGGGCCCCCAGCAGACATCGAGTCTGCGGAACCCGCAGGCACACTCACGGAGTACACGGCAGGCACGCGCGCGCCCACAATGCTGCCTCTTACAGGGGACATATAGGTATGCCCATTTGTGCAGCCGTGCCATTGTGCCAACGCACATCCTCGTGCGCTGGTCAGGAAGCGGTTAACATTCACGTTAAGTAAGGAAATGGGGCTATAGCTTGGAAAAAGTTTAGAGTCCTTTGAATGATCATTTTGTAAGCTGTCAATGTTTGAAAAGGTAAGGCGGTAGATGGACTTGGATTTAAAAATGGCCGTAAAGTTGTTTAGCAAGTATAATTTTGAACAGCTTGTATTATTATGAAGATGGGCCATCTGGACTTGAGCTTGTACCCTGCTTTTAATTGCAAAATAGTGGTGAGGAATTCTTCTATAGAAACCAAGGGGCTTCAGTGCCTGAGCTGTAAGTGTCTCTAGAGTAGACATTTCAATTTCTGAAGCAGGATTTGTATACAATTTTTACAATCGGCCAGCCGTTCCTCATCTACATTCTGAGGGTTTCGATTATAAAAAAAAGCACTATAATATTCTTGAAGGCATGAAGCTATGTCAGGTGAGTAACCAACCAAGGATCCCTTGCTTTTTTTAATTCTCTGAATTATTGTTTGATAGTACTTGGATTTGACAACTTTAGCTAATAGCCTACTATATTTATTCCCACTGTATAGGCCATTTTTTAGTGGTCAGTGTGTTTGTATTTTAATGAAGGATTTCCAGTAAACAGGAGCAGTCAAATTCCTTGTGTCAGATAGCCAATACACCTGATTGATAATAGTTAAAGCCTAAATTTTGTTGAGAATAGAAGCAGGTTTCCTGCCTCCATAGACCAGCCATACATGGTATGAATTTCTTTACTGCAACCACGGGTTGCAGGAAAGAAATTTGCTCAATTCCCCTATCAACACAGACAGTGTTGATGCGAGAATCCCTCCTACCGGCCATTGCCTTCTCCAAGTGTGGAGGGCAGGAAAGGGTGGGTGAAGCTGTCCCCGCTTCACTGAGAAGACAGTGATTATTGCTATAACACAGAAAAAGCTGGTATGAAATGGGTAAAAGGGGGTGTTTCAGCCCCACTTAGTACATACACAACAGCAATTCATTGCCCACGGGACTTTAGCGAGTCACACCCAAATAGTGTAAAATATAATAAAATTTATTTTTACAAAACAAGAACTTATTACAAACATTTTACACATATACCAACAATGAAGATGTATAAATAAATGGCATTAAAACATTTAAATTTGGAAACCTTGCATTAACATAGATGGTCTGTGCTAATATTCTACATCAACATGGATGGTCTGTGCTAATATTCTCTACACATTGAGATAAAAGACTTGCTTCCTCAGGAAGGACACAGAGAGATATCTGGAGATGAAAACACACACAAATTAAATAAAATTAAAAAAAAACACACATCAGGTCTCACAGTCCAGACTTACAGTTATTAAAAATTGTAGAAAACTTCCACATAAGTATAGTAGTATGACAGACAAATAAATGAAATAAGTATGGAGCCACCCAATGGTCCACAAAGTTCTACCCGGGTGTTGTGGGGGGGACCGGCTGAGAATTATACCCTGTATGGCCAACGTTAACAGTCACTGCAAGCTTTTATGCCCCATACACACGGTCGGATATTCCGATGGAAAAAGTCTGATCGGATTATGTTGTCGGAAAATCCGATTGTGTGTGGGCTCTAGTGGGCTTTTTTGAGAGCAGGATCTCAAATTTTCCGACAACAAAATCCGATCAGACTTTTTCCGATCGTGTGTAGGGAATTCCGACGGACAAAGTGCCATGCATGCTCAGATCAAATTACAAAACCAAAGCTATTGGCTACTAGCCTCTATGTAGTTCCGTAGTACGCAACGAACGTCACCACGTTCGGAACAATTGGATTTTCCGACAACTTTGTCCGACCGTGTGTATGCAACACCAGTTTCGGACAAAATCCATCCGAAAAAATCTGAAGGATTTTGTGGTCGGAATTTCCGACCGTGTGTACAGGGACTAAGATTGAATTGAATCGACCCCACAATCTGCATTATTTGATTACTACTTCCCCTGAGGCCTCTAATTGTTATTTCCTCAAACAGTTCTTCTTTTGGTTTGTAATACAATGATACAGTGACTTAAAATGTGTCCTACAAAATCTTCCATATTTCTGTTTCTTAGTTCCCACAATATACACATTTACTGTAACATGCATATTGGGCAGTTTTTTATGAGGTAGCAATTGCAAATGCCAGGCAATCTGTATTGATTTTAATAATCTTCATGGAGATAAATTAACTTGCCTGATCATCACTAGCAATGCTTGGACGGTTTTCTTTTGCTAGTGAGCATCAAGCCAAGTAGGATTGGTTTGAGCTAATGCACTGATAATCAGGGTTACATCATTTTGGAACACTGTAGTTTCTCACTACAAAACTGGCACTCAAAGAACCTCTCTCTCCTCAAGTTTAGAGTGCAAATGCGCATAGCAATAAATGGCTTCATTGCTTCAGACACAGGAGAGATCTGATTTTATTCATGTCACAGCAGGTTTATTAATTTCTTGCGTTTAGGCTGAGTGAGCAGGATAATATTAGAGTAGGTCAGTAGACCACTGGGGAACTGGAGTTCTGACATTGAGCTGTCATCAGCTTTATCAGGAGACCCAGCTAATCAATCTTTTCACTGAGGACAAAGATTAATTCTGAACTACTTGTTCTTAGGGAATTCTCAACTACTTGTTCTTAGGGAATTCTCAACTACTTGTTCTTAGGGAGATTTAGCTCCAGGCCAAAAGCCTAATAAGAGAAAGCAGATAGCATACTTGGAGACAGGTGATGTTCAATCTTTTTCTCAATTACTTTTGGCCTTTTTTGGCTTTAGTATGTACAGGTGAATGCACAAGGTTTCACCAGGGACATGCTAAGGAATTTTCCAGATTATAATTGATCAGCTGCTTTAGACTCTTTGCGCAGTAAAAAGTAGAGGACTGTGTCTTCTTTTTATCCAGAGTTATGAACTCAAACCTGTCTGCTGCAGGTGAATTTGAAATGGTGACTTGGGTATTCAGGTATAACAAAAGAGCCGCGTTTGACATGTTACCTATTTTATGGTTATTAACTTGAATTGTTTGTTCTTAGTGCCTTTTGGGAATTTGCTGAACCTGTCCAAATGGAGTTGACCATAGACAGTTTGAATGTTGGCTGGTTCACCAGAGACTGGATGAGATTCGAACTATGTATGGGCAGGCTGATTGTACCCAAGTTGATTGGTTGATCAACATGGGTACAACCAGCCTGTCGGATTTTACTTGCCATTTTCGCTAGTGGCTGCTAGAGTCGCTAGCAATAATCACTGTGTTCTCTCGCTAGGGATGGCTTCCCCCACCCCCCCTGAACCCCCCCGCCACTGGGAGAATACAATGTCAGTGGAGTAAAAGTTCAGTATCTTTTTTTTAAATGGAAATTGAAGAGGCCTATCCATGCCAAAGCATATGTGAATTTATCAGGAGACTTGTTTTATTGAAATGTTAGAATGAAATAGCTTCTGCTGCAGCATTTGCCCTTATGGTGGTCACCAGGAAATATCTAAAAACCCTAGCCATTGTTTATATTTGCCCCTTTAATTGATCCAGCCATAATGTAAGTTACAAGTATACACCCAATACAGCTGCAGTGATTGATTCCAAATACTGTACATGGATAAAGTGCTCAGCCTTTTCATGTGTTTTGCATTATATAAATATAGGCTAAATCTAAGAGCAGTGTAATGTATTGATATCATCTGCTTGATGTTGTGATTGGAAGTAAGTAACTTTATATCTGCTCTCCAGATTCCATATTGTATTACAGCATTCAGACACACTGAGGATAAGAAGCCTTAATACAATTGCCAAGGTCTGCAAATACCAAGACTTATATGCCTTATATTTCATAAATCCCTGCTTGTAAACTATACATTTATCTTTGGCGGTTTAAGATGACAAAAAAAAAAAAAAAACTT
>CM053032.1:52334381-52388989 GCA_028564925.1 Lithobates sylvaticus
TGCCCATCAATGCAGCTTATCAGTGCCCATCAGTGCCACCTTATTAGTGCCCATCAGTGCAGCCACATCAGTGCAACCTCATCAATGCACATCAGTGTGGCCTCACCAGTGCCCACCGGTGGAGCCTCACCAGTGCCCATCAGTGCGGCCTCACCAGTGCCCATCAGTGCGGTCTCACCAGTGCCCACCAGTGCAGCCTCACTAGTGACCACCAGTGCAGCCTCATCAGTGCAGTCTCATCAGTGCCCATCAGTGAAGAAAAAATATTAATCATTTGCATAATTTTATAACAGAAACGAAAAAAAAAAATTCTAAATTTTTTACAGTGTTTTTCTAGTCAGGTTTGTCAGGGTTGTTGTTTTGCCTTTAGTTTAGTAGTTTAATGGTACTTTTGCCTTGCAGCAATGGGGCCCTTTGTTTGAACTTCCACAATACCTACATGTACTGTAGTTTGTGTTCATCTTCTGCAAAAATGAATTTCCTCCCACATTCCAAAGTTATGTTGGTAGGTAATTAGCCTTTGTATGCGTGTACAAATTGGCTATGCACATGTTCTATCACATTCTGCATGCCAAACTGAAGCCTGTGCAAATGGAGAGGGTTAAAGTGGTTCTAAGGGCAGAAGTTTTGTTTTTACCCTAATGTACTCTCTGCATTAGGGTAAAAAAAAACCTTCTGCATGCAGCTCCCCCAGTATATTTACCAGAACTCCATCTCAATCCAGCGATGTGCATGAGAGCAGCAGCTGTCTTGCTTCTCTCCCTCCTCTTTGGCTCAGCTACAGCAGTAGGAAACATTGTTTCCTGCTGCTGTCAATTACAGCCAGTTATGAGGGAGCGGGGGACAGGGCCTGAGATGCGCACTTTGTGTCAATGGGCACACAGAGCAGGGCTTGTTGTGGTGGCACTTGTCCGGGGGAGGAGCCAGGAGCGCTGACATGGGACAGAGAAGAGGAGGATCATGGCTGCTTTGTTCAAAACCATTTGTCTGCCGCAATGTCGTAGTCCTGCTAAAAAACGCAGCCATTACAATTAAAAAAAATAAAAAAAAATAAAAAGTCCATAAATATATACCATAGTTTGTAGACACTATAACTTTTTGCGCAAACCAATCCATATACGCTTATTGCGATTTTTTAAACAAAAATATGTAGCAGAATACATATTGGCCTAAATTAATGAAAATAATGTAATTTCTTACATTTTTTGGGGGGGGGATATTTTTTATACTAGTACTAGAAAGTAAAAAATATAGTTTTTTTTTGTTTATAGTGCATTTCTAGATTGTAAGCTCTAACGAGCAGGGCCCTCTGATCCCTCCTGTATTGATCTGTATTGTAAGTGTACTGTCTGCCCTCATGTTGTAAAGCGCTGCACAAACTGTTGGCGCTATATAAATCCTGTATAATAATAATATTAAAATAAAAACCACAGTGGTGATAAAATACCACCAAAAGAAAGCTCGATTTGTGGGAAAAAAAAGAACATCAATTTTTTTGTTTTAGGTACAGCTCTGCACGGCCATGCAATTGTCAGTTAAAGTAACGCAGTGCCGTATCGCAAAAAATGGCCTGGTCATGAAGTGGGGGGGGGGGGGAAACCTTCTAGAGCAAAAGTGGTTAAAGAAAGACCTGGCAACCTACCTCAAAAACTATTTTCCAAAAACAATTCTCTGGAAAAGGCTTGCTAGACCAAGTCATGTTGCCTAGAGAGTAGGCCCACAGGATTGCTGAGGATCAGATGCGACTGAAGGGATGTCACATGCACTTGACATATTCTCATTGAGCTATTACAGCTAATTACCGAATCCTTGTGTTTGCAGACCCCAGTGTTCCAGCTTTGCACTGAGTTTTTTTTATTTATTTTTTTTAACCACATGCCTATACCAAAAGTTTATTTCTTAGGTTTCTTGGTGGAGAAAAAAAGTACATTTGAAAATATTCCATACATACAAAGCTCATTATCTCATCTTCCATATGCCTGATGTGTCTCCAAACATATCCTTGAAAGGTAAGTGTCATACACCACATACACTCACTATAGAGAAGTTTATCTTAAGAACATATTCCTGCTGGAAACAGACACCTCATGTTACATTTCCCCTCATTCCTCCTATTAATGTAATAATTCTTGGTCGTTCTGTCTCGTGAGATGCAGTACACGTGGAGCCTTTGATAGGTTTGATCGTAAAGAAACGGCTCTCTTGTTTTGAACGTTCTGTCACTTTGTTTTCCCCTGATGGGCTCCTCTCCTGTGGATGACTGAGCCTGTTCTTTCTCCATTGTCATCGTGTCTCTGTCCTGTAATATCAAATATTATCAGCCTTCCGGCCTGGAACTGCTGCATTTGTAGATAACGTCTGAAAATTTACACTGTATAGATGCAAATGGTAAAAGGTAGTAATGGAAATGGTTACACACAGTAAAATTGGGTTTCAAAAAACAAGGCTCTGTATATTTGCAGGCTGTGCTGCAGTTTCAAGTGTAGCTGATAGCAAATGCCAGCCACTGTATAGGACTAGGACTTGGCACAAATGAGCACATGCAAACCTTATGCCCCGTACACACGGTCGGAAATTCCGACCACAAAATCTGTCTGATTTTTTCCGACGGATTTTGCATACACACGGTCGGACAAAGTTGTTGGAAAATCCGATCATCCTGAACGTGGTGACGTTCGTTGCGTATGACGGGGCTACGTAGAGCCAATAGCTTTGGTCTTGTAATGTGATCTGAGCATGCGTGGCACTTTGTCCGTCGGAATTCGCTACACACGATCGGAAAAAGTCCGATAGGACTTTGTTGTCGGAAAATTTGAGAGCAGGATCTCAAACGTCAGATGGAGCCCACACACGGTCGGAATTTCAGACAACATGGTCCGATAGGACATTTTCCGTCGGAAAATCCGACCGTGTGTATGGGGCACAAGAGGTATCCATTTCTATCTTATGTTAAAAAATATTGAATAAAAACGATTGAATTAAAAAATTGCTGATCACCGCCATTACTAGTAATTTTTTTTTTTTTACCAACTATATGTAGAAGAATACATGTGTGTACGGGGCATTAGAAGTACTCATTATTGCTCTCAGTACTTTGAAAAATGCCACGTCCTGTGTCCCTTGTAAAAATAAAAAGCAGCTCCAACTTCAACACACACCTCCTCTCTGGCAGTATCACCCACCCTCCAATCCAGCATCTTCTGAGTTGAAAGATGGCCAGGGTCATTCTGCCCTTTTCCTGTGAGGTCCAGGGCCTCAAGGGCCCACGGAAAATGCTACAGAGAGAGGTGCCATATAAAGATTTGATGCATAATTTAGTATTCGCCCAGGACAAGAGAAAAGGGAGGACGTGTGGGGGTATTCCTATACGTGGGATCACTTCTGGCTCTGCACTTCAGCTAGTGCACAAAGTGAATGAACACAAGAAAATACATTGAAAAATACCACACAGACTACAGGTGACCTTTACCCCTTCAGCCCTTTCTCCTTGTAACATGCACCCTCTACCACTCTCTCCTTAAACTAACTCTCCTTCACCCCTCTTCTCCACCCACAGCTTATATATCTTCTCCCCACTTCTGTCCTCTCCTTATTACTGCACTCAACAACTCCTGCTATTTCTAAATCCACATGCACAAAAAATCTCCAGGACACCGGAGCATGTCCCGTCATATAAATCACACTCTCACATTACCTCCCTCACCCTTCTGCTTCTCCTAACCTCTGGAGATATATCCTCAAACCCTGGGCCTCCATCATTTAACTGTACTCAACGCACCCATTACCCTGCACCCTTTGGCAGCAGCTGCAATCCACAAAATTGAATTCTCATTTCTCTTCTTCCAAGACCAGACTCCCTTTCTCTTGCACCCTTTGGAATGCCAGCTCTGTCTGTAACAAACTCACCTCTCTCTCCATGACCTCTTTATCGCTAACTCATTTAATCTACTCGCCAGTACTGAAACCTGGCTTCATGAATCCAACACTGCGTCTTCTGCTGCCCTATCCCATTGTGGTCTTCTCTGGACTCACTCCCCCAGACCCAGTGGACGCAAGGGAATCCTTCTAGCCTCACATAGTACCTTTCAGGTACTTCACCCACCTCCCTGTCTGTCACTCTCCTCATTTGAGGCACACTGCATCCGTCTTTTCTATCCAGTTTCTCTAAGGATTGCTGTGATCTACCAGCCCCCTGGACAGGTATCAACCTTTCTTGAGGACTTCTCTGCCTGGCTACCCTACTTTGTCTCTTCTGAAATCACCACAATCATTCTCGGGGACTTTAACATCCTGACTAATACTAACACTCCTGCTACTTCAAAACTTCTCAGTCTAACCTCCTCCTTTGACCTGAAGCAATGTATACATGCTTCTACTCACTCTAAAGGCAATACCCTTGACCTTGTTTTCTCCCACAGATGCACTCTATGCAACCTCTCCAATTATCCTGTCTCTCTTTCTGATCAATACCTTATTAAGTTCAGTCTCTCCCTGTCCTCCACCTCCTCTCCCTCCCTCCTCCCTCCAACCGCCTAACAGCTACCTGTAGAAACCTACTCCATCTCAACCCTTCTCTTCTCTACTCTGCTACCGACCACCTCTATGACAAGATCTCACCCCTGTCCTGCCCCAGCCTAGCCACTTCTGTCTAAAACGCTTCACTTTTAGCCTCCCTGGACACACTGGCCCCCCTCACTACACACAGAAACAGGCCATGACCCCTTCAACCTTGACAAACAGATGATTTCAACCAACATAAATCTGCCCTCCAAAAATACAATTCCAGCCTCCCCATTGCCAAGTAATGGGGAGGCTGGAATTGTGGATGTGGATGTCCTGGCCTGTGCCTGTCGATACACCTTACTAGTAGGATAATCAGGAAGGATTTAAGCAGGAAATAAAACAAAAAGGTAATAGGAAAATGTGCAGAATTCCTATTAGGTTTACTTTTAAGATACACTATATTACCAAAAGTATTGGGACACCTTCCTTTACATGCACATGAACTTTAATGGCATCCCAGTTTTAGTCCGTAGGGTTCAATATTGAATTGGCCCAACCTTTTGCAGCTATAACATCTTCAACTCTTCTGGGAAGGCTGTCCATTAGTTTTAGGTTTTGAGATTTAAAGGTTTAGTAATGGGTCTATGGAAATGTTTGACCATTCTTCCAGAAGTGCATTTGTGAAGTTAGATACTGATGTGGACAAGAAGGCCTGGCTCACAGTCTCCGCTTTAATTCATCTCAAAGGTGTTCTATCGGGTTGAGGTCTGGACTCTGTGCAGGCTAGTCTAGTCCCTCCACCCCAAACTCGCTCATCCATGTCTTTATGGACCTTGTTTTGTGCACTGGTGCGCAATCATGTTGGAACAGGAAGGGTCCATCCCCCAAACTGTTCCCACAAGGTTCGGAGCATGAAATTTTCCAAAATGTCTTGGTATGCCGACACCTTAAGAGTTCCCTTCAGTGGAACTAAGGAGCCAAGCCCAACCCCTGAAAAGCAACCCCACATTATAATCTCCCCTTCACCAAATGATTTGGACCAGTGCACGAAGCAAGGTCCATAAAGACATGGATAAGCAAGTTTGGAGTGGAGGAACTTGACTGGCCATATCAGTGTCTGACCTCACAAATGCACTTCAGGAAGAGTGGTCAAACATTCCCATAGACACATTACTAAATATTTTAGACAGCCTTCCCAGAGTTGAAGCCGTTATAGCTGCATAGGGTGGGCCAACTCAAGATTGAACCCTACGGACTAAGACTGGGATGTCATTAAAGTTCATGTGCTTGTAAAGCACATGGTAATATAGTGTACATTTTAATAGATTGCTGTCCAGACCATTTTTAATGATTTTGATATACAGTAATATAATTGAATCAATTTGAAAAAAAACAGAGAGCAAAAATAACAGAATAATGCCTATCTTTAAAAAAAGGGATATTTCAGCTTCGATTTTAATTATTATAGAACACTAGCTATTGGGTTCAGTTGCTAACAATTGTGTTGATGGACCTTTGTGCTGGTAGTTTTGCCCCATTATAAAAACTGTCCTGGCTGTGTGTGGCCCTCAGGTCACCAGCTCAGCATCACTCATCTAAAAAGAATGGTTTCATTGAAATGTCCCTTTGAATTTTACTATTTCCATTACATTCTAGTGGAAATGCTCATGGGATGTGGTCAGTAAGTTATAGCTGGACGGGTCTATGTATGTGCGAAAGTCGGGAATGATTTCCAATGCTTATATAAAGTTTGCATTTTAAGCCGGAGCTCCCGGCATCTGCTTTATTCCGGTCTGACATCTAATCCGGCTGAATTTACTGGTGGCCATTAATTGTTAGTGTTCAGGGATCTTTCAGAATATGGAGGAACTGAATCACTTTAAGACGTTTACAGAAGGATGAATAAAGATTTAATAGGAGGATTTATCCGTTAGTTACCACTTCATTTTCCCACAGTATCTGTTGTAATTTCTGTAATTGCTGTCCTCACAGTCTTTGATGTGAGGCAGGCCAAAGGGAAATACAGTTATAAAGATCCAGTTTAGAGTCAAGCATCACATTTAATATGCACTTTTTATATTGATGGTTATAGGTACAGGGATTCATTGTAGTTACATTTAGTTAGATTTGTGATGCACATTTGGGCTACAGTTTTCATTCATTCATTTCTAGAAAATTGCCAACTGTGATTTGCCTTCTACTTTTGCCTAACATGGAAGCATACTTACCGTATATACTCGAGTATAACCCGAGTTTTTCAGCACATTTTTTTTGTGCTGAAAGTGCCCCTCTCGGCTTATACTCGAGTCAAGCACTTTTCTGCAGCAGAGAATGACATTTTCTGACCCGACTTTGGGGCCCCTGTATCTTGGGGGCCACTTGGTGCTAGAAACCCCAATTTTAGTGGAACCAGCACTACAACATATCCAAAGATGGGGTTTCTAGCACCAAGTGGCCCAGAGATACGGGGCCCCAAAGTCGGTCAACTGTGTCCATTTCGGGACCCTTTGGGTCCAGAGACCCCAACTGCAACTAGGGGGCATCTAGGAACCCTTAACTACCAAGTTTGAAGTTCAGGGGACCTATGGCTGCAAATGGGCACAATGAGGCATGCAAATGGGCACAGTGAGGTTGCAAATGGGCATTGTTGACCCTCTTTTCCACTTACAGTAGCTGCGCATTTCTCACCCTAGGCTTATACTCGAGTCAATAAGTTTTCCCAGTTTTTTGTGATAAAATTAGGTGCCTCGGCTTATATTCAGGTCGGCTTATACTTGAGTATATACGGTACATAAAAATAGCTGTTACAGACTACAGACTTGTCTTTTCAAAGTTTTTTTTTTTTTTTTTTGTCTAGTGGTTCTTTAAGAAGTAGCTAATTGTACACCAGACATTGACAATTGTTAGACATTTGATTTCAGCACCTAAAACCATATCACCCATCTTGACATCACACAGTATTCATTCCAGCAGTTCCAAAATTGCATGGTCTAGGATTTTTTTAAAAAGACACTTGTTTTGAGGAAAAAAAATGGACACTGCCATTGCTGAAAATGCCAGTTGCTTGATTGACCCTGACTTCAGGCATTCACCCACAACAAGCATGCAGATGAGGAAAGTTAAAGTAATATTAGATTAGGGTAGGCCTTCGTACTTGTTCTAGATTAGTAACTCAAGGTGTTGAAGTCATTGAATCATTTTAGAAGGCAGGAAACTAATATTTGCTAAAGTGAAGGTCCTTATTTTATCAGTACAAGTTTCTCTCAACCAGCAGAATGGGGTTACAAAGGTGAATGAGTGCACTACATTCACCTCACCCAGTACCCCAATTGGCTGTTAGTAGTTCTCTTTCCTTTGGTAATGTTGACAGAAATTGCTGCCAAATAAGAATGACTCAGCTTATACTGTAAATTACTCCCCAGAAATCTAGTTATCCCGTTGGACACTATCATCTCGCCTCTTGTTCAACATAAAGAATATTAGCACTATGTTTACATGCTTAAATAATGGAAAGATTTACTTTAAAACAGAAGTATGTTTTTTAAGAAATCATATTTACCTAGGTGAATGCAGCATCGGTCCGAGACTGAGAACTGAACGATCAAAGACCGCTGATCACTCAGTTCCCAGTGCTCTGTGAGCAGAGAGCTGGTGACTGTCAGTCTCCGTCTCTCTGCTCTGCCCCCCATGCTCCATGCTGGAGCATTGGGCTGTGGAGGGGGTGGGAGCGGCTGGCTCAGGCTCTAAGCAGATCACTCAGAGGCTGAGCCAGGTGCCGGTCCAGGCTCCTGGGTGGATCCCGACCATATGGTCATGATCTTTCCCCAGCTCTGACCAGCTCTGTGACATCAGCGTGACATCAGTGTCGGCTGAAAACAGGTCACAGCAATGCAGAACGAATTACAGCAATTTTCTTTGGGGGGATCCCTCCCGCAGAGCCATTGTGTTCTTTTGGCCAGGAAATCCCCCCCCCCCCCCCGGGAGAACACAGTGATTATTACTAGCAGCTATAACAGCCACTAGCAATAATCACAGGTAAAATCTGACAGGTTGGTTGTACCCAAGATAACCACTTAGTGACAGAGCCTCGTTTTGAGATTTGGTGTTTACTGGTTTAAAACATATTTTTTTGCTAGAGTATTACGTAGAACCCCCAAACATTATATATATATGTATATATATATATATATATATATATAATATATATATTTATTTATTTATTTTTTCTAATACCCTAGAGAATAAAATGGCAGTCTTTGCAATACTTTGGGCGTTATTTACTAAAGGAAACTCCGCTTTTCACTGCAAGTGCACTTGGAAGTGCAGTCACTGTAGATCTGGGGGGGACATGCAAGGAAAATAAAACACAGCATTTTAGCTTGCACATGATTGGATGATAAAATCAGCAGAGCTTCCCCTCATTTCAAATCTACCCCTTAGATTTAGAGCGACTGCACTTCCAAGTGCACTTGTAGTGCAAAGTGGATTTGCCTTTCGTAAATAACCCCCTTTATGTCACACCGTATTTGCGCAGCGGTCTTACAAGCGCACTTTTTATGAAAAAAATACACTTTTACCCGGGCCTGGCAGATCCCAGATTCCAGGAACTGAAGGGGAGTGAACGATGCCAACTCCGCCACTTCACCAGTGGGGGAGTATGGATGTCGAGGGAACATATCATGGCTGATCCTCTCCTAGCTAACCACTCCTTTTGGCATAAAATCCAACTTGCCCACTTCATCCGATCACAGCCCCCCCCCGGAGCTTTTCTCAAGAGCTCTGACAGCCTTCGAGCTCCTTTGTTCAGAACAAGAACCATTGCGCCATGGCATCTCGCTAATGTACCAGTTGCTTATCACGCCCCCAGGGGGGACCAGACCCACCTATATAGCCAAGTGGGAGCGGGATCTGGGAATACAGCTAACCGACAGACAGATAGAACGGATAATCTTTTTTACATATAAAACGTCGATCTGTGCCAACCAACAAGAAGCAGGGTTTAAAGTTCTGACACAATGGTACTACACACCAGCCAAATTGCACAGGATGTTTCCCCAGAGCTCAGACCTTTGCTGGAGATGTGGGGAAGAGGTGGGATCTCTCCTACACGTCTTCTGGGCCTGTAGGCTCTTGACACCCTTTTGGACCGAGGTCCATCGTATAGCACAGAAGTTCACGGACCGGGTGCTGCCCCTGACACCCGAGTTTTTCTTGTTACACCACCACGAAATCCCTAACAAGACATACAGTAAATCAGTCCTGCCCTTGCTGTCCACGGCAGCAAAGAGTTGCATCTCCTTGTTCTGGAAGCGGTCGGAGCCTCCGGGTGTCGCGGTATGGCTTAAGAGGGTAGCGGATACTCAAAGAATGGAGGATCTTGTGGCTACAGAAAGGGGACTCCGAGAACAATTTCTCAAGAAGTGGTTCTTCTGGCTCGAATTCTTTTACTCTGAGGAGTATGCAGGGCTGACCATGTCAGTGCCTAGTGTCTAGCCATCCTGGAATACAACACATAGATTCCGAGGTCGGGTTTGGAGGAGGGAGGTCCCTCCCCCCCGCCTTCTGTTTTTCTTTTCCTTTTTTCTTTCTCTTCTTTCTTCTCTCTTCCCTCTCTGTCCTCGACCCCCTTCCCCGCTCCCCCCAGTTGTGCCCCCATCA
This sequence comes from Lithobates sylvaticus, assembly GCA_028564925.1. Classification (NCBI taxonomy): domain Eukaryota; kingdom Metazoa; phylum Chordata; class Amphibia; order Anura; family Ranidae; genus Lithobates; species Lithobates sylvaticus. Next base: position 52,344,543 of record CM053032.1, read on the forward strand.
CCTATTCCCAGATTCTAACCGCCCCTTCCTGTTATCAGCAAACACAAAGAGTGCACTTGAATCAAGGCGAGGGGGGGGGGTTGGCCCAGTGGTCACCCTCCCACGAGGCCTACTCATCTCTAAGGAAGGCAGCGCAGGAGGGGGTGGGGAGGAATACAGTAAAAGAATAAAATATATATTTACAACCTAGACTAACACAGCACACAGTGCGTTATCTAGTATAAAGTTTTAGCAGCGTGACCATGGTTGTGGGATAGACACCCATAATAATATGACACCAACAGCTTGTTTGGTTATGCATAATGTAACTGTATTTGCAACATATATATTACTCACTGTGTTCCATGTACACCATATGTTTGATGATTGTACCTTGTTGTAACGCAAATAAAGAATTAAAAAAAAAAAAAATACACTTTTTTGAATTAAAAAGACAACAGGAAAGTTAGCCAATTTTTTTACGCTGAGTAAATTGATACCCAACATGTCATGCTTCAAAATTGCGCCTGCTCGTGGAATGGCGACAACATGTTATCCTTAAAAATCTCCATATTATTATTATTATTATTATACAGGATTTATATAGCGCCAACAGTTTGCGCAGCGCTTAACAAAATAAAGGCAGACATTACAATTACATAACAATTTGATACAAGAGGAATCAGAGGGCCCTGCTCGCTAGAGCTTACAATCTAAAAAGAAAGGGTCAATTGATACAAGAGGTAATAGCTGTGGGGGATGAGTTGATGGAAAAAGTAAGACAGTGTTAGTTAGAAGCAGGATAGGCTTCTTTAAAGAGAAAGGTTTCAGGGATCGTCTAAAGATGGATAGATTAGGGGACAGTCGAACAGATTGGGGTAGAGCGTTCCAAAGGATGGGAGAAACTCTGGAGAAATCCTGGAGGCGAGCATGGGAGGAGGTGACAAGGGAGCTAGAGAGCAGGAGGTCTTGGGAGGACCGAAGAGAGCGGCTTGGTTGGTATTTTGGTACTAGGTTAGTGATGTAGCTGGGGGCAGAGCTATGGATGGCTTTGTAAACTATTGTTAGTACTTTGAATTTTATTCGTTGGGTGAGTGGGAGCCAGTGGAGGGATTGGCAGAGAGGGGTGGCGGACGCTGAATGGTTGGTAAGGTGGATAAGTCTTGCAGCAGCATTCATTATGGACTGAAGGGGGGATAGTCTATGTAAAGGTAGTCCAATGAGGAGGGAATTGCAGTAGTCGAGGCGAGAGATAACCAGGGAGTGAGTTAGAAGCTTGGTGGTGTCATTCGTTAAAAAGGCGAAAAATAGGCGATGTTCAAAAAAATTGTACAGGTTTCATGTTTTGAGTTACAGAGGGGGCCTGGGGCTTATTGCTCCCACTCTAACGATCGCAGTGATACCTCACATGTGTGTGTTTGAACACTGTTTACACATCCGGGCGCTACTCACATATACGTTCGCTTCTGCACGCAAGCTCCGCGGGATGGGGCGCCTTAAATTTTTTTTTTTATTATTTATTTTACTTTTTATTCTTTATTTTTTGTGTCACTTTTATTCCTATTACAAGGAATGTAAATATCACCTCTTAAATATAAGATCTTGGTTCAAAAAGACCTTGGTTTATACTTCCCACTCTTCCTCACTATGGTTCAGTATTCACCATGATCAGGGGAGCTTTGTTTTTGGAAGTAGCTTTTATCACTTCCTGTGATATCATCACCAGACTTGTAATTTCTTGCAGGGGTAGCTGTTGAGGGCTCAGTTCCTATTGACAAAGACATGCAACCAGCATTGTATCTACCAAGAGACCTTTCCTGACACACGGGGAGATTTACTAAAACTGGTACACACAGAATCAGCTTTTAACTACAGATTGCTCAATTAGGCAATAATAAATTGGCAAGGCTCCATTCACATTAGTGTGACTCCAAAGTCGTCACAATTTCCCTCCCGCCCTATAGCAAAATGACGTCCGGAAAGTGGTTGTATTATCCTGACTGGACGTCATATGACGTCCAGTCAGGATAAGCTGCTAGCGTGCGCCTGCTGGTTGCGCACGGTGATCGGTGGTGTGGTGTGTCAGTCTGACACACTGCATCTCAGATTTAGGTAAGGAGCCTATGATGTAGGCTTTATACCATGTGATCAGCTGTGTCCAATCACAGCTGATCACAGTGTAAACAGGAAGAAACGTTTATCGCCTTTTCCTCCACTCGCTAACACTGACAGGCATGAGTAGAGGAAGGCCGACCGGCTGCTCTCCTGACAGGAGGGGTCTGTGCTGATAATCAGTGCATTGATTATCAGTGCAGACTCATCGAGGATGCCCACTTCAGACCACCAAGTGAGCCCACCTTGGTTGCCAATCAGTGCCAATCAATGACCATTAGGATGGCACTCTGTGCCCACCAATGATGCCTGCCAGTGCCTCCTCATCAGTGCTGCATATCAGTACCACCCATCAGTGCCCACCAGTGCCACCCATCAGTGCCCATCAGTGCCATCTATAAGTGCCCACCAGTGCCAGCTATCAGTGCCACTTATGATTGCCCATTAGTGCCACCTATCAGTGCTGCATATCAGTGCCACCTATCAGTGCCCATCAGTGCTGCATCTAAGTGCCTCATCATCAGTGCCCATCAGTGCCACCTCATCAGTGTCAATCAGTACGGCTGCATCAGTGCCGGTCAGTGCAGCCTCACCAGTGCTCATCAGTAAAGGAGAGAACCTACTTATTTACAAAGTTTTGTAACAGAAACAAAGACATTTTTTTTTCAATTTGTAGCACAAAAAATAAAATACCACCAAAAGAAAGTTTTATTTGTGGGAAAAAATGTATAAAAAGGTTGTTTGGGTACAGGGTCGCATGATCGTGCAATTGTCATTCAAAATGCGACAGCGCTGAAAGCTGAAAATTGGACTGGGCAGGAAGGGGGAAATTGCCCTGTATTGAAGTGGTTAACGAGGAGTTACTATTGGGGAACTTACCTGCCCAGGCATCCAGCGGTGTCTTCACCTGAGCTAATTCTCGGATGCTGGTGCCGCCATCTTGGCTAAGGGAAACCGGCAGTGAAACCTCACTGCTGGTTTCCTACTGCACATGCACGGATCGCGCTGCACTCTGTGAATGAGCTGGCTGCGGGGGGAAGGAGGTGGGGGCCGAACTTCGGGCTCACTTTGCGACGGTGAACTGAGGTCAAAACCAGGTACCCTCTCCCCCCCAAAAAAGTAGCAAATGTGGCAGTGGAGGGGGGGGGGGGTTGGGAGACAAGCAGAGCTTCCCTTTTAAGTACCAATTTAAATGAGTGCCCTTGAAAAGAATGGGCTGTGACTTGTCATGCAACTTTTTGTGTGACACAAGTGTGAATAGAGCCTTAAACCTAGAAGCTGATTGGTTACTATGCAGAGTATGGGCAGGCTTTTTGTAGTCTAGGCAGCAGCTTTGTTCTCCTGAAAAAGAAATCAATGTGTGCAGTTGGATTGGGACAGAGAAAAGTGAAGGACGAGTGAAATTCTGTAGTCAAGCAGGCAGGGGGTTCTTGGGGTTTTACAGCAGCAAAGCACGGTGCGGTCAGCCCAAACATCAAGTAATGAGCACAATGGATTTATAGTAGAGCACTAGGAATTTTTCTGCACTTACAGTATTTTTAAAGGGATAACATAATAAAATGTGCATGTATTGCAGAGATGTAATGTACTTTTTTTTTTTTGCCCTGACATACATTACAAGCAGCTGTGTGTTAAGTACACCCCATCAAGTTTTATGTTTTACCACAGCCCTGCATGAACGGTATTATAGTAATATTACTTCCTAACGCAGCGTTGTTTCAGCTTAGCTCATGTAGCATAACTTTGTGCGACCAAAAAGAGTTTGAGTTCCTGCTGAGAGTGGAGAGTCCTATCCCTGCCCAAACACAAACAGAACAGCAGGATGTTAATACAACAGAGACTTCCGTGGGATAAAGTAGTCAGCTGTCTGATATCTTCTTCAGACCCACGGGATGCCGGCTCAAGCATGAGTAGAAGCAAGCTTGCTGCTCGCTGTGTCCCAACTTGCATTTTTGACACTTACTTGCAAACACCATAAACATTACAAGCCTATTAAAACCATGCTTTGTTCTCTGAAACAGAAGCGCACAGCTTCACAAGTGTGTCTGTTTCAGGGAAACATGGCCACCTGCCTATAAAGGCCCATCTCTGAGAAATCTCTGAGAAAGTCTGGGAACAGCGTGAGGGCCTGTTTACCTGGCAAATTGTCTAAGGGACATAATGACGCTGTGGTATTGATGAATGCTTAGTGTCACCTGTTTACACCTCGGCTGACGCCATAAAACTTCACAACGTGTTGTCTTTGTATGAATGACATTTTGGGATCATTTCTGAACTGTGTGGAATTTTCAGGCTGACAAATTCCACAGTGTCTATGGTCTCTTAGTGGCTATAAAAACTTGTATTGCTTCTTTGCAGTAATTGGGATATCGGATGTATACCAAACTTGACAACTGTTCCTGATTTTTAGGAATATTCTCATTTTTTCAAGGTTTGCTCTCAGCTTTCAGGGTAAGTTCACACTGCTGCAATGCGAGAACCCGCGTGAATCCACTACGGCAGTGAATCTCAACCAGGGTTCCTCCAGAGGTTTCTAGGGGTTCCTTCAGCATTGGGCAATTTCTGCCTCTCAGATAAGTTCCCACCGACACCATTGATCTTTTTAGCTATCTGTAAGGAGGTAATTCTTCCCAATGACCACAAGTGTAAGGACCATTCTTCCCACTGACCATCACACTAATGTATCACGAGTTGTAGATTTCACATTTTTAGCATGGGTTCCCTGAGACCGCAGAACTATTTCAAGGGTTCCTCTGTGTTGAAAAGGTTGATAAAGGCTGCAGTACGGGTTTCCCCATTGCATTTCACCCACAGGCAGTTCACACTGCCCTATGGGCGTTTATTAACGGGGATCTTCCTATGTAAACAAGGTGGCCAGTAGAGTCAAGTCCATCAGACTGGCGGGCGAGCTCCGGCGGCGTATCTCATTCACGGACCGTGCAGCCAGGCCGACCTGCCGCAGTTCATGTGCGGTGGGCGGTCCGGAAGTGGTTAATGAACTTTCTCTATAAGCGATGCACTATTTGCACTTTATTCATCTGTGGTGTTGTAAATTTACCTGGAGTGTTCAGCTGCTGTCATTATCACTGTTTTATTTTGCGCTAGTTTTATTAATTATTGTGTATTAGAGTAAATAGTAAGTGTACGCCATACTTTTCAGATATTTATTTGTAAAAAATTTGAACAACCATTTATCATTTTCCTTCCACTTCACAATTATGTGCCACTTTGTGTTGGCCTATCACATAAAATCCCAATGACATGATACTTTTTCAAGGCACTGTAGATTGTGGACTCTAAAACTTTCCTACAGACTAAATAATATACCCTGATTGGGTCATTGTCACCAAAGAAATGTAGCAGAATTCATTTTGGCCTAAATTTATGAAGAAAGGTTATTAACCTCTTCTTGAAACGCGGTATTCGTTATTCTGACTGGGCGTCATATGACAGCCGGCGCGCGCCTGTGGGGGCACGCATCATGGCGATCGGTGGTGCGGCGTGTCAGTCTGACACACCACTACACCGATCTAGGTCAAAAGCCTTTGACGGAGGCACTTTACCACGTGATCAGCCATGTCCAATCACGGCTGATCACGATGTAAACAGGAAGAGCCGTTGATCGGCTTTTCCTCACTCGCATCTGACAGAAGCGAGTAGAGAAGAGACCCGATAAACGGCTCTCCTGACGGGGGGGTCTGTGCTGATTGTTTATCAGTGCAGCCCCCCCCCCCACGGATGCCCATCCAGGACCACCAGTGAATGCCGCCTGACCTCCAGAGATGCCCACAAAGGTACCCCAAATGGTATGCCACCCTGGACCGCAATCAGTGCCCAGGCAGATAACAATCAGTGCCCAGACAGATGGCAATCTGTGCCCATTAGAAATGCCTGCAAGTGTCATCAGTGATGCCTATCAGTGCCGCGTATCAGTGCCCAGCAGTGCTGCCTATCAGTGTCACCCAAAAATTGATAACAGAAACTGAGAAAATTTTTATTTTTTTCCGTTTATTTAGCAAAAAATAAAAAAAAACTGGGGTAATTAAATACCACCAAAACAAAGCTCTATTTGTGTAAAAAAAAAAAAGATAAAATTTGAATTTGGGTACCGCGCAATTTAAAGTTCAACAGCATTTAAAGCTGAAAATTGGCCTTGGCAGGAAGGGGGTGAAATTGCCCGGTATTGAAGTGGTTAACAATTTCGACTAAATGGTCAGAGCCGTACATAATTAGATTGCATTAAGGGTGTATATTATTACACTGCCATTCGAGTTTGATGGTTAAAGATGAACATCATTGGTCTATAGAATCCCAATCTTGGAGGTAGGTGTTCTCAGAATATCATGATACTGGAAACTAGAGAATCTGATTCAGCAGGGTTCCCAGGTGTACTCAAGCAAAGTCAGGATGAATCCTAAAATTCTTGGCAGCATAACTTCTCTCCTTGGTATTTATGTCCATGCCTCGTTTTCAAATGCCTGGAGTGTTCCTTTACATGTGTCTATGCCAATGTTTAGTTTATATCCATTAAAAGATGCAAGGTAATGTAAAAATGCTCTTAAGACATGGATAGAATCTGAAGTTGTTTGTGGCATGTTAAATGGGGATATAATTAGCTTAGGGTTTTATATGAAAGAGCTTGGGTGCTCTAAGTATTCTGTGTCTGATGCCGCTCTGTTTGTTTGCCAGCTGAATAATTCCCTTGTCTAATGCAGTCCATTCCCAAGGGCCCGTGTGACACAGAGGGCACAGCTGATCCACTGCAGACTTCCACATTGGTAGAGTCAGCCAACAAACCTATTATGGCTCCTCCAGATGTTCTACGCCTTTCACAAAATGTGAACTTTTTCCAAGAGTTTTGTAGTAAATTGCAGGGCCAGAGCATCATAATTTAAAGAGGGATAAAAGGAAGGATAGTCAGATTGTAAAAATCTATAAGAGATATGTTTCTAACGTATAGTAATTTTTTTTCTTTTAACCTACTGTTCAATTTTAAGTACTGTTATTATTATTATTATTATTATTATTATTATTTAGGATTTATATGGCACCAACAGTTTGTGCAGTGCTTTACAATACAAAGGTAAACAATACAGTTACAATACACTTCAGTAGAAAAGGATTAGGCACATTTACAAATATATTGACTCCCCTTTCTCTGTTCTTTTGCTGTGCTTTGCAAGCAGTACTGGGATTATCAAGGGTCTGCCATAAAGGTGCCCACTGTGAATTAAAGAGGTTCTTCACAATGTTTGAAAAAAAAATAATAGTCAGCAGCCTCTACTGTAGCTGCTGACTTCTAATAAAAGGATATCCACCTGTCCGGGGATCCAGCGCTAACCTCACCTGGGCCGGTTCTGCGCAGGTCTTCGAGTGCCCGCCACATGTTAACTGGGAAGCCAGTTGGGACTCCTTGCCGTATCAAAGCCAGGATGGGTGGTGCAATGCGCTTTGTGAATGGTCCTGCAGCCTTCTGGGACCTATGATGTGTCACAGAAGGGAGGCTGGTGGAGAACTCCCAGTAGAGGCGATCAGATCAGAAGTGGGAGCTGGTACCTCTCACAACCAAGTACCTGCGCCCCCTACAAAAATTTTTTCCAGAAGAGGAGGGAGGGAGGAAGGCATAAATCAGAACTTCCTCTTTAGGGGGAAGTTCTGCTTTAAATGTTCTGAGATGCTTCAGTCGTGTGTCTGCAGCAGCCCTATGTGTAGCTGTGCACAATTTATAAAATGTTAATCACTTGTTTTCTCCTTTGGCGGCATGCTTCTAAAAACTTGCTAACAAGATCATGGGGAGTAGAAATATGAGAATGGCATTATAACGTTATACCAACTACCCACTTTTCAGTCAAATACTTAGGAAGAGATCAGAAAATGAAAATTTCTATGTATTATATAAGTCTGAATGTTGCTGGTTTGGGTATAGTCCTTGGTTTAGGTGCACTGTCAACACAAACACAGTCAGAATATCAGTTTATTTTCAAAGTTCCTCAAGAGCCCCAATACGGAGGTGTTTTATTATACATATTGTTTATCGCACTGTAGACCACCCCCATACCTCTCTATGGCCGGTTAGGCTTTTCTTAAAATTTAGTACCCAATAGGCAGGCAGAGAACAATTGACTATTCATTTGCACTCAGTTTGCATAATAGTGTTTTGGAGTTCCCGGAAACCCTATAAAAAAATGAAAATGCATACAGACACCTAGAGGACAGTTTACTATAATAGAGAAAATCACAAAGTATTTTTTTATATAGTAACCACATAATGACTGTGCTATATTTTTATGATTGCATTATACAGTTACATTTTTGTAGATGATTCTCCTAGTGAGCATTTGTATTTCATGTAAAGTGACCCTGCCAACACAAGGCGACTTGTATGTACAACATACCTGCAAAAAAAAAAAACACAGTGGCCCATTTCTTGATAAGCTACCAATTCACTGCTTTCCGGCAGCTGCAATTCACAAAACACCTACCAGTCGGGTTTGTGACCACCCGTTCCCCTAATACTGACTGTAGTTTTTCTTGCAGGCTCGCACGTCAACACAGGACGTGTGAGCTGTTGGGAGGAACCACAGTGAGAAGCGGGTATTTGACCCACCGAACCCATACCTCCCAACATTTTGAGATGGGAATGAGGGACACCTACTAGCAAACGTAAGTAGGCATAGGGCACGCCCCCTGCCACACCCCCTTAAAGGAGAATTAACCAAAAGTTAATTAAATCCACAAGGGCTTTTCTTTTACTACTATTATTCGTTTATAATGACTTCTGCAATTTACAAATGCATTTAGAATTTGGATGAAAGGTTTAGCACTAGGAAACACTTTTTGAAAGATAAAAAAGTGCATTTTATATTCAACATTATAGATCAGACCAAAATGAGGGACAGATGAGGAGGAAAGAGGGACAGAGGGACATTGCTCCAAATCAGGGACAGTCCCTCAAAATCAGGGACAGTTGGGAGCTATGCCAACCTGTTGAATACTTGCAGGGACTGTAAGCAACTAAGCAGCTTTTTAAGAAATGGGCTACTAGAAGGTAAGTATATGCAATCTTCTTTTAACAAATATGTTGTCCATACAAGGGACCCCGTGCTGACAGGTTCACTTTAAGAAACGCTGTCATATTGGTCAACAACTGCTGCGGTAAAGGGGTTGATTTACTAAAGGTAAATTGCTTTACATGCAAAAAATAGCTTTGGAGCAAATTCCCTTGCAGATTGCAAAGCGCACATTCTATTTGCCTTTAGTAAATCAACCCCAAAATCGCAGCCTCCTAGAGATTGCTTTGTTTTCAACATGTCAGACTTGATTAGTAGACTTGCGTTAAGAGGGAAAAACGAGTAAAGGCACAGGATCAGAAAATCGTATGAAAAATATCACTTTCGAAACGATCATACGATAATCTGATCATTAGTGCACAGCTTTCGAGAGCCAATCATGACAATTCATGCGAAATTATCCAATGGGACAAGCACGGAAATTTTTCTTGTACAATAACAGATCATACGATTTCCATTCAATCAGTACAGTTGTCGTTTGAAAATACAAAAATACTACAACGCATTACAACACTTTCAAATTTTTATTCTGTCGTACGAGAATTTTCATAACTTGGTAAACTCTTCATTTTCGATGAGACTAGCATGCAAAAAAAACCAGATGGTCATTTGTCAGATAATTTCATTGTGTGTTTCAGGCATAAGACATAACCATTGTGCAGCACTAGATGGCAGATCCTGCATTGGTAATAAAAAATATGGCTGTCCCTATTTATATATAGTTATAAACTTTACAAGGAAAAAAACTAAAAACATTTGAAATGTTAATACACACTTATAGGAATATTTACCTGATATTGGTCACTTTCACTTGGATATCTAGACAAAATTAGAGATGTAAAAAATTCCCTTTAAACCCAGTGCTATGTATTCAGTAGAATATCAGAATTTGGCGGGCTTACCCTTTATTAGCTAAACTAGCTAAATACACCCAGAAGAATTTAAGGATGCCAATAAAGGACACTGTGGACGTTTTTCCACCCACATGAAGAAGAAAGATTGCACTTGCATTTAAACTACCAGTTTTGGCCTTGAGTGGAATACTTCAGGATAACACAGGGTAGTCTAGGAGTAAGAGGCATAATTATGAAAATAACAGTTATTTAGAAAATTGTTATTAATACGTTTCTGCAGTGTACACCCCAAATAGAGGTCTTTATCGCTCACTCTCTTGTCCTGTGTGTGGTCTCTACGAAAATGGGAAAGAGCTGTGTAAATGCCTTTGGTTTAGCAGAACCCAGTTGGCTGCTGTAAATTTAGTGCGATTCAGCAGCTATAAAGCAGACAACTACTTTCAGGCTGCCAGGACTTCCTCCGGCCATCTGCCACCTTAAGTAGGAGAAAGGGTCTTCGTTTTCTATTTGAACGCTGAAACATAGATGCTGAAGACAGCAAGAGATGGGGGAAAGTGCACTGTGCCTTTCCAGGGTTAGAAAAGGGTCACTTTAATATTGCATAAGTGACCTCGGAGGAAATACAAGTGAAACTGCAAGCAGACATCCCAGGTCATGCACTGCATTCATCCATGCATAAATCAGCAAGACGGCAAAACATTTTCTGGAAGCAGCTCACTGAATGGGTGACCGGAAGCAAGCTAGTGCTCTGTGCATGCAAGACAAAGCAGAAAGTTAAAGTATAACTACAGACAAAACTTTTTTTTTTTTTTTTTTTGTGTTGGACAAAGTGGAGAGGGATTAGAATACCTATTAGGTTTTTATTGCTGTCTGTGAACAAACATGTCATACTTACCTAGTCTGTACAGTGGTTTTGCACAGAGCAGCCCAGATCCTCCTCTTCTCATGTCCCTCTTCGGCACTCCTGGCCCCTTCCTCCTGTTGAGTGCCCCCACAGCAAGCAGCTTGCTATGGAGGCACCCAAGCCGAGCCACATGCTCTGTGTATCCATCCAGACATGGATCTGTGGCCTGGCTCCACCCCCTCTCTCTCTTCATTGGCTCACTGGCTTTGATTGACAGCAGTGGGAGCCAATGGCTTTTCGCTGTTGTCTCAGCCAATGAGGAGGGAGAGTCCTTGACAGCCGAGTCTCTTGTGCAACATTGCTGGGGCTCAGGTAAGTATTAAGGGGCTGCTGCACACAGAAAGCTTCTTATCTTAAAGTGGTTCTGCACACACTTAATTTAGTAAATCTATTTGCCTTCCAAATCAGGCAAAGAGTACTAAATGAAGTGTTTTTTTTTCCCAGGAGTCAGTGCGGACATCCGCAGAAATCTCGCGAGATTTACGGGGCTCCTGCCGAAATCATGTGAGATTTTGGCGAACATGAGCTACACTTTGCCGTTACTGCGCACGCGCGAGATCGGCGCAGTAACGGCGGTGCATGCTGGGCCATGGAAGGTGCCTGTGTGGTTTCACGTGCCCACAGGCAAGATGGCACCCAGCAGCAACACTTTTTATAAGTGTTTATTTGTGACAAAAACCGGTAGCAGTTCGCTCTGAAAACGGAACAAAAAAAAAAAAAAACATTACAGACAGACAGACTGTAATTCTTATTATTATTCTAATAACTCACTTAAATCAGTCCAAACAAGAGTCTAGTAAACATTCCGGGTATGATAAAGTTTGAAACACAATATAATAAATTATAATATAATAAATAATTATAAAAAATAATAATACATTTTATTCAATAATGTAATCAAATCAAAAACACTGAAATTTGTCGAAACAAGGGTGCAATGTTACTAGTCACTGTAATACTAGACACTGCATATTGGTTTAGTAAACATCCCGAGTATGACATTTTTTTAAACATGGGACTGCAGTTCTAGACCAGGGGTCTCAAACTGGTGCCCTCCAGCTGTTGCGAAACAACAAGTCCCATTATGCCTCTGCCTGTGGGAGCCATGCTTGTAACTGTCAGCCTTGCAATGCCTCATGGGACTTGTAGTTTTGCAACAGCTGAAGGGCCGCCAGTTTGAGACCCCTGTTCTAGACTGTTGGACTTTGGTGTAATCGTGTGTAGGCAAGACAGTTTCTCTATCAGAAAAACCTTTGGAGTTTATTCTGACGGGAAAACCGGTCGTGTGTACTCGGCATAACAGTAATGCCCAGTGGAATACCTACATAGCAGAGCCCACCAGAGGATCCTGTAGACTTTTGGTGGGTCCATCCAACACCGATTTCAGTGTTTGCTGGACAGGATTAGCTGATTTTAGTCCCCTTTATTTAAAGACAAATAACACTCAAGTCGCATTGCAAATATTTTGTATAGATAAAAAATGGAGTCCCTGCAAACAGTGGGGTTGATTTACTAAAACTGGAGAGTGCAAAACCTGGTGCAGCTGTGCATAGAAATCAATCAGCTTCTAACTTTAAAATAAAAAAATTGGAAGCTGATTGGTTTCTATGCAGAGCCTCACCAGATTTTGCACTCTAGTTTTAGTAAATCAATCCCAGTATGTTTTCAAAAAACTGTTTCACAATTGTATTCTGATATGATTATAGTTATGTTGTGATCGTTGTTTCATGAACAGGTTGTACGGCTCATAGTAGGCAAACATTCACCAAATACTCATTTCCTAAGTGACACAATATAGGATAACCTGTCTTGGCACAGTAAGTTTGCCAGGTGCCCTGCCCTTAGATATCTTTTTAACTCTTTGAAAACAAGTTAAAGATTAAACTCATGTTTAGTCCAGGTTCACACTGACAGCGGGAATGAAATTGTGCGAGTTCAGCTGAATTGGCACAATTTCGATCCCGCATGTCAGTCCCGACTTCTGGGGCAATTTCAGAGACATCTGTGCGGGTTGCTGCACAGATGTCAATGGAAATTGCACCCTGAAGTCGCCAAAAGTAGTACAGAAACTACTTTTGGGAAACAGTGTGGCACCGCAAATGCAGCGTTGCACCGATTCGGACGGTGCCATTGCCGACATGTCAAATTGCATGCCAAATCGCTCCAATGTGAACCAGGGCTTAATTGTAGAACATTTTTAGAAAGCATTAAGGTGGAGAAATGGATCTTTCTGTGTTTGTATCCTGTAAAATGTTACAAAGACTCACATGGAGATTTGGACTCATCATAGAACTGCTGGGGAACCTTGTAGACTTTTTAGATATTTATCAGCGTATAAAACGCACAGGCGTATAACACACACATTCATTTTAAGAGGGAAGTTTCAGGAAAAATACTTACATTTTAATTGAGGAACTTTGAAGCAAAATAAGGGTCAGTGCCCATCTGCAGCCTCACCATTGCCATCAATGCAGCTTGATCAATGCCCATCTGCAGCCTCACAAGTGCCATCAATGCAGCCTCATCTGTCCACATCAATGCAGCCTCACCATTGCCATCAATGCAGCCTCACCATTACCATCAATGCAGCAGCCTCACCATTGCCATCAGTGCAGCCTGATCGATGCCCATCTGTAGCCTAGAGGGGACAGGGAGGGGGCGGGACGAGTGCAGACAGATTATATACAGTGAGAATTTCCTTTAATAGACAGAACAGTGGTCCAATGGTGGCCCGGGAGACGGGACTTCCTATTACAGAGGCCGCCAAGTAAACAGGAGATTCTCACTGTATGTAATCTGCTGGCGCTCGTCCCGCCCCCTCCCTGTCCCCTCCGAGGCCGCTAAAATTTAAGTATTGGCGTAGAACACGCACACGCTATTTGCACTTGATTTTCATGGGGAAAAAGTGAGTGTTATACACCAATAAATACAGTATTTAGATTTCCTGGTCTACCCTTCTGGTCATAATCCTTCATGAGCATTTACATACTGAGCTACTATTTAGAATGTACCCTAAACAAATACAAACATTCCCTAGTACTCAGTCAAACACCAAGGCCTTTCTGCAGTGTGATCGCTACTCTTACCTATAGGAACATGCATATTGGTGATATATATCATTGAATATACTGAGAATAAGTATATTTAACCCTTCAACACTAGGCGCAGCAGCAAGCAAGGACCTGATTCATTAAAGGAAGCATTTGACCTTTTGTCACTAGTACAACACAAAGACAGTATAGTAAGAGCTAAATGAATCTATAATTACGGAGGTGTACCATGGGAGAGGCAATTAAATAGTTAACCTTACTAGGCCAGGATGCTCAAACTACAGAAGCCCTTGAAAGCAACATACTCTCAGACCCTACTGTCTGAGATTTTTGCTGTGCTACCTGCTCAGCACCACAAAGGCCGGTTCCTGAAAAACTTTTCTGGTGGGTCATGATGCTTATGCAGGTCATGCTGTTTGTTTCTTTTAATGAAAAGTATATACTCATCGAATCCTGGCTGAATATGAACATTACATTGCAATTGATGTGGTTAATGACCTTCAAGCATGGGATTAGAAGGACCCGACAGCAAAGGTTTTTATGAAAAGACTGTATGGTGCCGAGCAGGCTGCACAGCAAAGTTCTCGGCATAATTGGGACAGGAGAGTGTGTTGCTTTTAGGGTCTGCTGGGGACCGGCATCAAAGCTCACTCAAAGTATACTTACCCTTTAATTTTATAGTAATACAGAAGTTCCTCAGCCCTGTTAGCTAGTAAAAAAAAAAATCATTAAAATCTGCTTTCAGTTATATAGTTAAAAACAGAGGTGTCTGTGTTATTAGAGCTGAACTCCTCAAACAAAAACTTTCATTTAACTCAGACCTTTACCTTAAATGTCATGTTGAGATGCCCTGCCTCCTCCCTTTCTTACCATTGGAAATTACTATTATTATTTTTTTTCACAATGTACTTTATTTGTACTACAAAGTAGCACTTCTGCATTTCTTGCCTAGGCCAGATTGTCTCCCGCTCCCTGTGCATGCCCAGATGTGCCGAAGGGCTCGGGTCCTGAGAAAGCCCTGTGACACATCCGCTCACATTTGGGGTTTCTTATGCATGCCCAAAGACTGCCACCTGGGAAACCCAAAACCCTACCTATCTTTGTGTGTGCGTGGAAAATCCTCTGTGTGCCCAAATGTGCTGACGGGCTCTGCCAAGATATACACCCACTTGGTGTGCACCAAATGCCTTTAGAAACACAGTTATTGACTTTTAAAAGAAAATGGGACATCATGATTGTGCTGCACATATGAAAATATAAATACAATTTAGCTGGGAAAACCAAAAAAATATCTAAACTGACAAAGCCAGAAGCTGTTTACTGTAAGTCCACCTCATATGGTGTTTAATACACTTATATTTTATTATAGAAAGAAAGTACCATACTTATCGGCGTATAACACGCACCCTTTTCCCCTGAAACTCAGGGGGAAATCGGGTGTGCGTGTTATACACCAATCCCTGCTGTCTCTGAGGGAAGAGGAGCGAGCGCCGCTGAATTACATAGAGCTGCAATCTTCTGTGTACCCGATACTCCGTCACTCACAGCCACGCCTCCTGGCTCCACATTGCGCCACTGTTCTGTCTATCATATGAGCAGGGCCAGGAGGCGTGGCTGTGAGTGACAGAGCGCCCGGTACACAGGAGATTGCCACTCTGTGTAATTCAGCGGCGCTTGCTCCTCCTCTTCAGTCGGAGACAGCAGGGATAATCCAACACTGGCAAGGCTGCAATGATGGGAAGGGTGAGGCTGCAGATGGGCACTGAACAGACTGCATTGTTGGTCAATTTATAGGCTGCAGATGCGCACTGAACAGGCTGCATTGTTGGGTAATTTAATGGCTGCAGATGGGCACTGAGCAGGCTGCATTGTTGGGCAATTTAATGGCTGCAGATGGGCACTGAGCAGGTTGCATTGTTGGGAAATTTAATGGCTGCAGATGGCACTGAGCAGGGTGCATTGATGGGCAAGTTAGAGGCTGCAGATGGGCACTGAACATGGTGCATTGATAAGCTGTGACCCTAATTTTGCTTCAAAGTTCTTTATTTAAAAAGTATGTTTTTTTCCTTAAAATTCCCTCCTAAAATTGGGGTGCGTGTTATACTCCGATAAATACGGTAAATATACGGTAAATATACAAATGTTACCTTTTTATGGGGAAAGTGGATGAACTTCTGTTGCTATAGTCTGTTTAGAATTTTTTGATAGTAGACTACAAAGCCGGGACAAATGGGGCGGGGGGAGGGGTGGCTGCCCTGGGCACTGTGGTATGTGGGGGGGGGGGGGGGGGTTGTATTGGGAGGGGGATGGGGGAAGAGAATCTGTGCTAGGATGGGGGATTTAGGGGGGTTGTGCTAGAAAGGGTAATATGGTGGGGGGGATTTGTAGTAAGAGGGGGATTTTTTTGGGAGGTGGAGGGTGATTTGTGCTAGTAGGGATAATTGGGGCATTTGTGCTAGGATAGAGGATTTGTACTAAGAGGGGAATTTTTTTTTTTGGAAGGGTGATTTGTGCTAGTAGGGATGAGTGGGGGGCATTTGTGCCAAGAGGGGAAATTTGAGGGGGGGAGTGTGTTTGTGGTAGGATGGGGGATTGAGGGAGAGGAATTTGTGCTGGGAGGTAGGATTTGAAGTGGGAGGGAGAGAATTTGTGCCCTAAGGGGAAATTTGAGGGGAAGAGGATTTGTGCTAGGGAGGGGGAATTTTTTGGGGGGGAGGGGAATTGTGCTGGGAGCATATGTGGAATGAAAGGATTTGAGCTTTTGATTTTTGCTGACACATAATGTTCATGCATTTTTCACAATTTGGAATGTTCACCCTGGGCTGTAGATGACCATGTCCCGGCACTGGTGGACTGCACAGGTGTGAGACTCTCCTCTATACATTTTACACCCCTTCTCTAATCTAGTAGAGCACCACATTTGCCATTTTGTCCTAAAGTGACACTAAGCTTTGGTTTTAAAAACTATTCAAGTTTGTATTCTTAGCTTAAAAAAGTACCCACTCCTCCAAATCTCCAAATTCCTTTTTTGCTGCTGTGACCCAACTTTCTGTTAAAGACTAAGTACTATGAACTATGGAATTTGTAGGATGCATAAAACATGGCACATGACTCCAACTAGTGTGCACCGCTTGTTCCAAACAAAAGGAAGTGAGGGGGAAAAAATGAGGTTTGGGGAACTCATGGAGGCAGAAAAATGCAGTAAGAAACAATTTCATGAAACATGGATTACAGGACCATTAAGTAGTGGATCTGCATGGATATTGTTTAGTGTCACTTTAAATTCTGTAGGCCAACTCTGTAGGCTCCATGAATCTAGGAATCCATTTCCACAGACTTTTTTTGGAAAATTGTTTTCAAGGTAGGTTGCCAGGTCTTTCTTTAAAGTGATTGTAAATGCTCATTTAAAAAAAAAAAAAAAAAAGAAGGCAAACATGTCAGACTTACCTGGTCTGTGCAAGCCGCAAACCTCCTCTTCTCGGGTCCCCCTCCAGTGCTCCTGGCTCCTTCCCCCTGCTGAGTGCCCCCATAACAAGCCACTTGCTATGGAGGCACTTGTGCATGCTCACTTCTGAGCCCAGCTCTGTGTGTCCATAAGACACACAGAGCGGGGCTCAGTCCTGCCCCTCACTCCCTCCTCATTGGCTGTGATTGACAACAGCAGGAGCCAACGGAACCCGCTGCTGTGTCTGAGCCAATGAGGAGGGAGAGAGCTGGGAGAGCTGCTGCTTTCGTGCACATTGCTGGATTAAGATTCGGGGAGGTTTTTTTACCTTCATACATAGAATGCAAAAAAAATAAAAAGCCTTTAGAACTACTTTAAGTTCTGTTAGAATTGGTCACTGAGCAAATGATATGACAAGTGCCAGGGAAATTGATGAGGGGAACTGATGGTACAAATCAAGGACTGAGAGGAGAAGGCACTTTGCCTGGTAGAAGCTAAACAGTTAATATATATTTAACCACTTGATATCCCAGCCATAATCATATCCCACAGGAGGAATCTCCCATCCTGGGCGGGCGTCATTTGACGTCCTGGGCTTCCGGTGCCACGTCACTCGGGAGCATGCGCGTGCCCAGCGGTCGCGATGTCTGCCGGGCACACGCGATTGCCCATCCTGTCAGGTGAGAGGAGACCAATGGTGTGTTCCCAGTACAGAGGAACACCGATCGGTCTCCTCCCCTTGTGGGTCCCCTCCCCCTACAGTTAGAATCACTCCCTAGGCAACACAGGTAACCCCTTCACCGCCCCTACTGTTAACCCCTTCACTGTCAGTGACATTTATACAGTAATCAATACATTTGTATAGCACTGATCGCCTTATAAATGTCAGTGGTCCCAAAATGGTGTCAAAAGCGTCCGATCTGTCGGCCGCAATGTTACATTCACGATAAAAATCGCAGATCGCTGCCATTACTAGTAAAAAAAAAAAGAAAAATTATAAAAATGCCATAAAACTATCCCCTATTTTGTAAACCAATAAATATACGCTTATTGCGATTTTGTTTTTATCAAAAATATGTAGAATACGTATCAGCCTAAACTGAGGAACATTATTATTTTTTTTTTTTTAATTTGGATATTTATTATGGAAAAAAAATGGTAAAAAATATTGTGTTTTTTTTCAAACTTGTCGCTCTTCTTTTGTTTATAGCGCAAAAAATTAAAACCGCAGAGATGATCAAATACCACCAAAAGAAAGCTCTATTTGTGGGGAAAAATTATTCATACATTGGGTACAGTGTAGCATGACCGCGTAATTGTCATTCAAAGTGAGACAGTGCTGAAAACTGAAAATTGGCTTGGGCAGGAAGGAGGTGAAAATGCCCTGTATTGAAGTGGTTAAAGAAAGAGCAGTAGTTATTCAATGAGGACCCAACTCACTGGGGTTTACTTACTAAGGGCTCTTTCCCATGGACGGTCCGTATGTCTGTTTTGCATCCTTCCGTTTTCGGATGCAAAACGGACATACATGTATCCCTATGGGATAGCGGGTGTCAGCGTTTCTGCAGACTGAGGAAAACCCTATTTTTATATCTGTCTGCAGAGCGGATTGGATGACGACGAAAATGGAAGTTGATTGGTTTCTATGCAGAGCTGCACCAGATTTTGCACTCTCCAGTTTTAGTAAATCGCCCCCATTGCCTGCTCATGGTCACTCTGCAGTCAGTATTTGCTACTGGCTAACTACAGTATTAACTATCAAATTAACTCTTTCAGAAAGTGAAATCTCTAAGCAGAATATATACCAGGGGCCTGCTTGTGTTGCATGTCTTGTAGAAACCGCTGATAAAAAGACAAAATGGTTCGGTATCAGAAGGAAGATCCATTTACAGCATTCCCAAAGCTTAATCTCGTAGAGTTTTTGTTTAGTCTCTGCTCAGTTTTTACTAATGCAATAACCACAAGTAATCTAAATAGCAGACCATGCAAGGAAATCCCAGCTGTAATTTGGCTGCAGAACATTTGGGGATATCACTATCTAACAAAAAACATCTACTTAAGCCTAATGTAACTATTACCTCATTAGAACTGCAACATTAGCCTGTGCACAAGGCCCATTTTGCTGCAGGTATAGCTTGGGGTCTATAATTTATAAGTGCTTGGAACAGTTCTAATAGTGTTGCAAGTATTATTTTATTTTTTTGTGTGCTGGTAAAAATGTATTGAAAGCTTATCATGATAAATGTGATTTTTTTTTTTAAATGTTTTCAGCCATTGTATATTGCTTTCTGCTGAATACGAGAGAGATAAAGAGCAAAAGGGCGGAGGGAGTAGCTCCTGGAAAAGGCCTAGTTCAAGACAAGCGGCCTCAGAGCAAACCATATGAATCCACTTACATGTAAATTGCTTGTCTATATGAATTAAGGTGAGGCTTGTGAAAGGGCCGAGTTTCTCTGTTTACCGTAGGATTTTTGACAGTCTCTTTCCTCTTTCAAGTAAATTTGGCCCAAGTCCACTAGCAGCGCAGTTTTAAGTAAACCCTTCTTTTGTTACATTAACAAGGTTATAACATCACTGGGGCACATTCCCAGCTGGCTGGTCTGAGGCCTAGTTATTTGGGCAATGGGGGATAATTAAAAACTTTGGTATAAGTGAATGAAATGGGCTGTAGAATGTGTAATGATTCTGTTTACCTCCTATTACAGCTATATTAGGTTATGGAATAACACAAATTATTTTTTTAAATAAGGCTCCGTCTATTTGACGACAGGGTAGCCATTTTGTCTTTCCAGACAGAAAGTTAAATTTCCGCTCCAGGCTCCTGTCCCCAGGTTGCCACTGATAACCGAAGCCGGTTCCCTATAGTCATCATCCACTAGGACAGTCTCCTTAACAATACCAAAAAAAAGAGAAAGGAACCATCTTTCTGAGGTGCAAGAACTCTAACTAATTTCAATCAATAAAGAGCCTACTCATAGGGATGGATAGATCTGTCAGTTGGATTAACCAATAAATGGTTTTAAGGCCTTCAATGCATTTTTTTAAAAACAAGGCTGGCTGAACACCGACTTTCACCTTTAACCAAAATATATACTTTTAGCTGGACTGACCCTTTAAAGTGATTGTAAGTGCATGTTTTTTTTTTCTGTAAAATAACAAACATGTTATACTTACCTGCTCTGTGCAATTGTTTTGCACAGAGCAGCCCTGATCTTTCGCTTCTTGGGTCCACTGCCAGTGCTCCTGGCTCCTCTCCACCTCCGAGACAGCTCTGTGTGTCCATAGACACACAAAGCACTCTCTGCCCAGTCCCCTCCTCACTGGCTGAGATTGACAGCAGCAGGAGCCATTGGCTCCTGCTGCTGTGTAAGCCAATGAGGAGAGAGAGACCCGGGTGACCCGCTGCCCTCATGCACATCACTGGATTGAGATGGGGTTCAGGTAAGTCGAAAGGGGGACTGTGGGAGGGGGTAAGCAGCACAGAGAAGGTTTTTTTTATCTTAATGCAGAGAAAGCATTAAGGTAAAACAATCTTCAGCCTTTAAAACCACTTTAACCTATACACAACAATTACAGAAATATATATTTGCACTGCATATAAATAAACTTGAGGATAAGGAAATAAGTGAAGCAATTCATTTGAGTTTACTGTTTATCAGTTTGGAGTGGTATAAAAAATGAAGGATGCTGCTGAATATTTGCTTTAGATTCAAGTGGACCTATATATAAAGTGGAAGTCAGGCTCTAACTAAGCCTAAAACATCTCCCACCCCCTCCTAACTCCTATTCTAACTATCCTCTAGAAGGAAGATGCATGCACTTACCTATTCCCAGAGTGCTTCGGTCCGGTCATATGATCGGTCCTCAGCGGCCAGAGGAGAGAGCTCCAACTTTTGTTTTTTTGGGGGGGGGGTGGGGGGGGGGGGGGGGGGGGGGGGGGGGGGGGGGGGGGGGGGGGGGGGGGGGGGGGGGGGGGGGGGGGGGGGGGGGGGGGGGGGGGGGGGGGGGGGGGGGGGGGGGGGGGGGGGGGGGGGGGGGGGGGGGGGGGGGGGGGGGGGGGGGGGGGGGGGGGGGGGGGGGGGGGGGGGGGGGGGGGGGGGGGGGGGGGGGGGGGGGGGGGGGGGGGGGGGGGGGGGGGGGGGGGGGGGGGGGGGGGGGGGGGGGGGGGGGGGGGGGGGGGGGGGGGGGGGGGGGGTGGGGGGGGGGGGGGGGGGGGGGGGGGGGGGGGGGGGGGGGGGGGGGGGGGGGGGGGGGGGGGGGGGGGGGGGGGGGGGGGGGGGGGGGGGGGGGGGGGGGGGGGGGGGGGGGGGGGGGGGGGGGGGGGGGGGGGGGGGGGGGGGGGGGGTGGGGGGGGGGGGGGGGGGGGGGGGGGGGGGGGGGGGGGGGGGGGGGGGGGGGGGGGGGGGGGGGGGGGGGGGGGGGGGGGGGGGGGGGGGGGGGGGGGGGGGGGGGGGGGGGGGGGGGGGGGGGGGGGGGGGGGGGGGGGGGGGGGGGGGGGGGGGGGGGGGGGGGGGGGGGGGGGGGGGGGTGGGGGGGGGGGGGGGGGGGTGGGGTGTGGGGGGGGGGGGGGGGGGGGGGGGGGGGGTTTTATTTTTTTTGGGGGGGGGGGGGGGGGGGGGGGGGGTTTGGGGGGGGGGGGGGGGGTGGGGGGGGGGGGGTGGGGTGGGGGGGGGGTTTTGGGGGGGGGGGGGGGGGGGGGGGGGGGGGGGGGGGGGGGGGGGTTGGTTTGTGTTTTGGTTTTCCTTTTATATTGGGTTATAAAATATATTTTAATATAAAATACTTCTTTTTTTTTTTTTTGGGAAAAAAAAAAAAAATTTTTTTAAAAAACCAAAAAAAAAACGATAGAATATTTGGAATGTGACGTCACCAATAGGCTTACTTACATTTATTGAAAAAAAAAAAAAAAAAAAAAAAAAAAAAAAAAAAAAAAAAAAAAAACAAAAAAAAAAAACCCCCCCACCCCCAACCCCAACAAAAAAAAACACAAAACAACCACCCCCAAAAAAAAAAACCACAAACCAAAAACCCAACCAAAAAAAAAAAAAAAAAAAACAAAACAAACAAAAACAACCCACCAAACCCCAAAAAAATCAAAAAACAAAAAAAAAAAAACAAAAAAAAACCCCAACACAAAAAAAACAAAAAAAAAGAAAACACTTAGAGATTGTAATTGTGCCCAAGCAGTTCACTGAAAATGTACATTTTGTCTTGAATTCCTCCTATAAAAAATCAGTGCACTTCCTGATAGGTGACTGTGCCTAAGCACTTCTGTTCTGTGGCCTAATAGCTGTATACCTGGACTGTGACATCATCTAAGGCACTTATGACCACTAGTTTCATGAGATTTGGATTGAGATTGAGTGATGCCACTACTGTGCTACTACTGTTCTCATGAGGGCTGGCTGGCTGGAGAGTAGGAGGAGAGGAAGCTGTACCTGAGGACCTACAGTGCAAGGGTCTCCCTGCTTCCTCCACCTCTCCTGCTGCTTCTTGATAATAGCCCTATATGTTATCACAGAGGCGGCTCTAGGCTTTGTGAGGCCTTAGGCAAATCTTAAACATGAGGCCCCACTCATGCCCAAAACGGGAAAAATAATTAAAGCATTAGAAATTAACTGTATGAATTGCATGATATTCCCTTCAACTGTAACACACACATCAGGCGAATTAGGCGGCCGTGAGGCCCCTAGGAGTGCGAGGCCTTAGGCGACCGCCTAATTTGCCTAATTAGAGAGCCGCCTCTGTGTTATCATATCACCACTCATCCCTGGGGGCAACTGTGACATCAAGAAGCAAAGCTTTTCCCCTCTACCAAAGTGACCACCTCCACACAGATACACAATGCAGAAAAAGTTGTGGTAAGTAAATAGTTGGAAAAAAATCAGCTGCAGGAAGCTAAAGGCTACACTGATGATTAGTCCACTTGCAATTTGTGCGCACAACTTCCACAGTACAGGTCCTCTCTAAAGGACTTTGCCTATCACACTTTGGGTGGCAAAATTACATCTGGATTTGCTTTGTAAGAGGGAAATCCCTTCTTTCTTCCCTTACAATTTAGGACCATTATCCAGAGCTGATACATTTGGGAAATCTTTTTAGGATGTCAAAAACTTTGTGGATTGTTACTCTTTGTTCCAAGCAACTTATTCATAAATAAAAGTTGATATTGGTAGGGAGTTCCATCTTTATTATTGATCTTGTGTTTCCATTCCCTACTTCAAAGAGGAACTCCATACTGATATTTATGGTAATTCAAAATTAGATCTAGTTTTATGTACTTCTAGTTTAAATATTCAATTCATAAAGCAGTTTAAAAAGTGCTTTCCATAGTCTGAATCCTATAGCAGAGATAAACTCCTGCTTTTGACTTTATACAGTTTGGCACAATGCAGTTTTACCCAGGACCAAGTTACCGTATATACTCGAGTATAAGCTGACCCGAATATAAGCCGAGGCACCTAATTTTACCACTAAAAACTGGGAAAACCTATTGACTCGTGTATAAGCCTAGGGTGAGAAATGCGCACTTACTGTAAGTGGAAAAGAGGTCAACAATGCCCATTTGCAGCCTCACTGTGCCCATTTGCATGCCTCACTGTGCCCATTTGCAGCCATAGGTCCCCCGAACTTCCTAGATGCTCCCTAGCTGCAGACAAAATTTGTGGTCTCTGGACCCAAAGGGTCTCAAAATAACATTGCTGTAGGGGGACACAATTTACCAAATTTGGGGCCCTGTATCTCGGGGGCCACATGGGGCTAGGAACCCAAAAGTGGAACCTGCACCACAACATATCCAAAGCTGAGGTTCCTAGCACTAAGTGGCCCCGAGATACAGGGCCCCAAAGTCGGTTCAGAAGCAGAGAATTACATTTTCCGAACCGACTTTGGGGCCCCGTATCTGGGGGCCACTTAGTGCTAGGAACCCCAGATATGTTGTGGTGCATGATACACTGGGTTTGCACACCAATTTTTGTGTTCCTAGAACCAAGTGGCCCCGAGATACAGGGCCCCAAAGTCGGTTCGGAAAATTTAATTTTCTGCTGCAGAAAAGTGCTTGACTCAAGTATAAGCCGAGGGGGCACTTTCAGCACAAAAAAATGTGCTGAATAACTCGGCTTATACTCGAGTATATACGGTACATACCATCTGGTATTGAAAATGTACATGCACTCACCTGCCACTGACTGAGGATGTTCAGTGTAAAGACTATGGAGTAAATCAATGTGTGGTGTTGCGCTCCCAGGATATGTGCTAGAGAGTCAGGTGGTGATGACAGTGGTGAGTAATAAGGGGTGTCGGGGATCTTACTGGAATTCAATAAATATGCATATAAATTATATAAAATGTATAAACAATAAATGCAATGGTGACTGATGTGCATAAAAACGCTAAAACCAGGTGTGATAAAGTAAAGTAGAATGTGATGAACGTGCTGAAGTGTGCTATAAAATCACAATTGAAGTGCACAGTAATTTATGGATCGCATAGCCACTGAGCAATGTTCCAGTGGAAATAGAACAGGTTAAAAAAATGTCTAAATAAATTCGGGGTATACAAGAAAAAATACAGCAGATAAATACATATAAAATCGCAGACAAGATTCCAAAATCGCATAGAATTCCCAGAATCGCATAAAGTTTCAAAATCGCAGAGACTGCGTTAAACGTTCAAAATCGCATTCAGGTTCAAGACATAAGAAAGTGTAGTGCCTATAGGTAAAATAAGATAGAACGGTGATGCTGCAATACAATGCAGTGGTGGTGCTTTCTGCGACTCTTGCAGGAGCAGGTGCAGCGTGAAGAAATGGTTGGTGCTGGTAGATTTTAAATATAGTGACAATGTGACTGCAATCGTGATTGCTTGGTGCTCTGTGCTGTGGTACTTCGGTGAGTAGAAGGTACCCGTAGGTGCCCTAAATGGTTACCTTACTGCTGTAAGGTAAACAGCATTGGATAAACACCAGGGAGGTGTATGGCCACTCCAGAGGGGGATTTACAGGTCTGGTCTGCAGCTTTTCCTTCTGTGACAGGTGGGGGCTGGATACCACTTCGTTTGCAGGGAACATTCAGCAATCGTCACTCATAATGATAGAAGGGGGAAGGAGACGGAGGACTATATGGTGTAGTATTTCTCAAACCAAGTGTTTATTTGACATTTGTATACAGATAACAGACTCACATTTAAAAACAGCTGGGGATCAGGGTAGGAAAACGAGCGGCTGGCTCGCGTCTGACCGTCACTTCCGGTGTCCGTTTGTCCTACGCGTGTCGTCACCGTCACGTGACTTCATCGGGGATACAGTGTGGGCATCGGAAGTGTCTTTTATAATGGGATGAATTAGGATAATGGGCGGCCATTGCTGTGAGGTCAAGCTGTGAGGTATTACTGTGGCGGCCATTTTACGTAGGATCGGGCTCCAATCGCGGCCATTTTTGGTTGGATTGCGGAGACATGTATCGGGATTTATGCAGTATGTGTCTCATACATGCATGTAAACAATTTGGGGTACATCCAGAGTGTAATGAGCTGTGTGGGGTGAGAGTAGGGGATTCGTACAACAAGGTGTGCTATTGTGTTGAGTGTTGGGCAATGTGTAGTGAAGGCAAATATATGTTTATTTGATTGATAGGGTTTTAACGAATCGCGGGCTACAACCGCGGCCATGTTTGGTGTGATCTCGGGGACGTTACGATGACGTGATGTACAGGGGATCTGCTGCAGTGACACCCAAATATATTGTGTGTGTTAAGGACAATTGCAGTACAGTACAAAATAATAGTAGATGGGGCCAGGTGTAAACAATGAATACAGTGAGGTGTGGATATGTAGCCTCTTCATTGGGCAGGGTTTAGCAGTCCAACACTGAAGTGGTAAAATATAATGATTTAAGCTCCCTTTAGTAGCCATATTGAGTATATTCATATAGACACGTCTAGAAGGAGTGATATATGATATATGTATGAGGTCATATAGGATGCTCTGCTTTGCAGGCGGTCTAATGTAATAAATATAATATACAATGATTAAAGGTGGAAGTGGAATAAGACAATTTGTTTTTTAGAGAAATAAAGTGAATAGTCGGACTCCGGAAATGCTTTCAGGCAAGGAGAAGGCATGGTAAAATTACATATTTACATATTAAAAAATAATTACCATATGAAAATAACATCTACCTAAAAGCATAAAATAGCTAGGTAAGTATAGTATATAATCTGTATGTATAAAATTAATGGTAAAATACATAAAAGGAGGTTTAAAATGTCTAAAAAGAGGTTTAAAATGTCTAAAAGGTAGATGTGTGTATGGGCAGGGCTGAAAACTTTAAAAATCACTGATAAAAGAGGGTCAACAATGCCCATTTGCAGCCTCACTGTGCCCATTTGCATGCCTCACTGTGCCCATTTGCATGCCTCACTGTGCCCATTTGCATGCCTCACTGTGCCCATTTGCAGCCATAGGTCCCCCGAACTTCCTAGATGCTCCCTAGCTGCAGACAAAATTTGTGGTCTCTGGACCCAAAGGGTCTCAAAATAACATTGCTGTAGGGGGACACAATTTACCAAATTTGGGGCCCTGTATCTCGGGGGCCACATGGGGCTAGGAACCCAAAAGTGGAACCTGCACCACAACATATCCAAAGCTGAGGTTCCTAGCACTAAGTGGCCCCGAGATACAGGGCCCCAAAGTCGGTTCAGAAGCAGAGAATTACATTTTCTGAACCGACTTTGGGGCCCCGTATCTGGGGGCCACTTAGTGCTAGGAACCCCAGATATGTTGTGGTGCATGATACACTGGGTTTGCACACCAATTTTTGTGTTCCTAGAACCAAGTGGCCCCGAGATACAGGGCCCCAAAGTCGGTTCGGAAAATTTAATTTTCTGCTGCAGAAAAGTGCTTGACTCAAGTATAAGCCGAGGGGGCACTTTCAGCACAAAAAAATGTGCTGAATAACTCGGCTTATACTCGAGTATATACGGTACATACCATCTGGTATTGAAAATGTACATGCACTCACCTGCCACTGACTGAGGATGTTCAGTGTAAAGACTGTAACTTACAGAAGCAAAAAAGGAAACACTTGGATCATTCAGAATTGCAGGCATAGAAAGCAGCATAATAACCCTGACCAGGCTTTTCAAAAATAATGTATATAATAAAAGAAGGAACCCAACTCCCCATGTAGTATGGCCTTAGGAGACTTGTTGCCAAGAAAAGTCAAACTGGATTTGTAATATGAAAACACAGGTTTGTATTATCGAGGTGGCTATAGTTTGATGACCTGAATGTACATAGAATATGTCAGTTGTGTGATAGATGTAATTTTAATTATTGTTTTTTTTTTTTGTTTTGTTTTTTTATAACGTGGTCCTTATCGTGCACACTCACACATGTTTACGTTTTTGTGCCATTAAGGAAGGATGTTTCTGCTCACTATTCATAAGCTGTGCTCTGCAAGTTACAGTTCATCACTTACTGTATAATATGTCATAGTGTTCCCCAGCTGACACCATGGTCTTTGATTTCTAACCTTAATAAGCATACACTTTCCCTTACACTGCATCACTTATAAAACCACAGCTCTGTGTCATATTATTTCACTCTGCATTTTATTATTATCTCAGCGGGTTCCAATGTAAGTTTATTTATAGATCAGCAGGGCATTGAGTGATGCTGCAAGCTATTATGAAGTCTCTATATACTGCATTACATACTTCCTTCCACAGTTTACTGCAACTGTTTCACTACTGCGTTCATTGATAGTTTTGCACTAAAATGGTTAAGTTAGCCAGATGGATAGATATGTTTTCTCAAGGAATAAAGTGATCTGGTCTCCGCAGGGTCACTTGTACACTTGAAAAAGCGGTAAAATTTCAGCACACCGGCCACCAGAAAGGTGCCGCTTCTTCTCAGGATTCCCATTGTGTACAAGTAACCCTCAGTTTAATGGCCACTGCTTTATGTAGGCTACTGTCAGTGCTTGGTTCTCTCCTTTGTGTTATGCTTTACCCCAAGGGCCACGAAACAATTTTTTTAACTAAAATTATTTCTTTAATAATTTAACTGTTTCTGAAGTGTGTGCCGGTCCACACTTTTGGAAACACGTGACTATCAGACCTGCTAATAAATGACCCCCTCGCATTCTTAACTTCCGCTTTCAATTTATAGCGGGCAGTGGTAAAAATAGCTTCTGCCGTGTTTAAGAGCTTTACAAACCAAGATTGTGGCAATCATTTCTTGCCACGTTACCTTTTAAGAGCAAAGTGGAAAAGATCAGGGTTGAGGATGGCCAACTGTGTTAGGATTTAGAAACACTAAAAACACACCAGAGAAGTGGAGTAATACTTCTTAACTCTTGAAGATACATGCTTTAACTGAGCTAATAAATGTCCTATACTGGTGGGTGTTTTGGAGTCAACAGTCTAACAACTCTGGAAATGGAATATCCTAGTATAATTGTCCACCTGAAGTCTCAGACAAGGAAGGGAATTAAATCTTTTACAATTAAGTCATATTTTATTTTAATAGCTAAAGATGGATAAGAACAGTTGTGACTGGTTCTTTTTAGTTCTGTTTAGAAAGACTTTTCCTTGACAGCAAGTGAGAAAGCCCATCATGTTCCTGCAAACAAACCTGCACCTGGATATCAGTTAAGGTGAAAGATCTGGGGCTGCTTTCTCTTCACTTACTTCAGGTTTACTTCTATTGTCAAATCGGGTGTTGTGGTGTGGCTTCTACCTCCATTTCAGTTGGAAGTACTGGTCCTGCTGTTCCTATCAAGTCAATTAGTTCAAGTGTTTCTTTAACCATCATTTTATTGGAAGTATTTCTCTCGATTTCACCTCCATTTCAACAGACAATAATGGTGTTGCCTCTACTGCCAACTCAGTGATCACATATTTCTTCTACCATTATTTTGGTTAGATTTATTAGTGCTGGTTCCTCCTCCATTTCAGTAAGAAAATATTTCAGGTGAAAGTACTAGTGTTGTTTTGTACATTCATTTCAGCTGAAAGGCCTGGTGGTACCACCATATAGATTCTTTGGTTTTTATTTTTTCTATGGTAACAGGTACCTATTTCTAAGATGGCAACCACTTCCTTTATTGCTGACAGTTCTATTTTTTTTATCCTTTATCATTTTGCTACATCTTCCTCTCGTCTACCAGACTGCTGTTCAGTTATTGGAGAATGTTTTTGTTCATCACGATCTAAGCAAGAACAATATACAGTGCATTATATATTTTCTTCTTCTTTTTTATTGCAAGTAAATAATGGATTCCAAACAGAACAGAGTTCTTGGAAAGGAGGGGCGCAGGTTGTCTGAGATCCTCAGAAGGCTACAGAATGTTTACGAAGTGACACCATTCACAAGATCAATGTCTTTTGGGGACTCTTGTCAACGGTGTAATCTCCGTAAACATTCTATAGCCTTCTATCGATGTTGGGCAGCCTACACCTCTCCTTCGTCAAGAATTCAATGACAGCACATTGTTTCTGCAGAAAATATATTATTTAAATGCAATGAAATAAAAGAAGAAGAGTTAGTATAGAGGAAGAGTTGCTTTACCAACATGTGAAATTAAATGATCTTTGTAAGTTAATAAAATATGTATGCCCACTTATGCATTACTTTTGGTACAGTCCTCCTATATAAAACTTGCATCACTCTGGAAAATTTAGCCAAAGTTTTTGAAACCACCTCTACTTTGCTCTAAGGTCTGTAGCTCTTCATTGTACTATGTTCAAGTGAGCAGAATAAGGCAAATATCAAAAGACGGTACCAGATATGAGTTCCTAACCCCCTACTGAGCTCTTCCCAGACACCTGGACCTGAAGGGTTTATTGAACAGTGTATTAAACTACATGACTCATTTTGTGGAACATTTGCTTCACTATGTACCTAAAGAATTAGTGTCTGAAGCACCTGAAAGCACCTTTACTAGCTTGTGAATAGATTGAAGTCATAACTGGTTTGTGAAATAGAGCTAGTTGCAGTCACAACGTTTGCATTTACTTTACTGATAACTTAATGCTTCTTACAATCTTACAAAAAAGAAAAATGCATTAAGCAATGGAAACCTCCCCGTTTATGAAATATATCAAACAACAGATCAAGGAAACATATATTCCATAAGTATATTAGGTATAGATTGGCTAATCAACCTTTGAAAACATTTGCATCAAAGACCTTGAAATTATCACGGTCACCTTTTTGTATGTGACTTTTTTTTTTGTTCTGCAAATAGGTTTCTTTTCGTAATTTCTTTGCCTATAGAATATTTAGATAAAATATTATCAGTTATTCTGCTTGGTTTAAAGCTGAATGATAGCAAATAGTGATTTAATGAGGCCACTATTACTGACTTTTGTTTTCGTTATTGACTTAAACTATATCTGGTAGATAACAGTGCAGTTGTTTTATGAAACTTGGTGTTTGCAAGTCATTTATTTTTTATTAAAAGACAAACACCTTTTTATTAATAATCATTTTGCCCCGATGAGCTGTATGGTTTGCATAAGGAAAAGTTCATTGTAAAGGACACATCAAAGAATAAGTTCCGTGTTTACTTTAGAGCTGCTGTGTGTACACATCCAGTATTTCTCCTGAGATAAGGATTGAGTCTTGCATTCCATATACTAAATTTTGTTTTCTTCTAATATATGATTTTTTAATTATATAGAAAGATTGGAGGTCCCTAGCCTTTGTCAGCCCATAATCCTCAACCATATCTAAAAAGTGGTTGGGAACCACACTGTCTATGAAGGTGATCAAATACCACAAAAAGAAAGCTCTATTTGTGGGGAAAAGAAACAAAAATTGTTTGAGTACAACGTCGCACGACCGCTCAATTGTCAGTTAACCTCCCTGGCGGTATGATTCTGTCCGGAATTAGTGCTGAAAGCGGTACAATTATTTTGCATGGAAATTTGGCGTTTTTATATTGTAGGCATGCAATTCTTATGAATAACTCACTTAAATCTGTCCGAACCAGAGTCTAGTAGACATCCCGGGTATGATAAAGTTTGACACACAAAATCATAAATTATAATATAATAAAAATATATATAAAAATGATTCAATAATGTAATCAAATCAAAAACACTGAAATTTGCTCAGTTGCAGAATAGTCGCTGTCATTAAATGTATTGTTTGATGATAAATTGTGATTCTAATTTTTTATCGGTGTTTTCTAGCTGGTCTAAAACCACTTTTGACATAAAGGGACCCTTTTTGGTTGCTATGGACAATCTCCAGTTTCCAGGCAGAAAAATATCTTTTTATTATATAAAATGACATGCAGGGCACTGGGCAGACCACTAGGGACAAAGGGGATGTGTATTTTTTGTATACAGTACTGTAATCTGTAAGATTACAGTACTGTATGTATGTTGTGTTTTTAAACTTTTTTGAATTTGGCGCCGATCTCCGCTCCCGTGCGTCGGAACGTCGCAGGGAACAGAGATCAGCGGCACTCGGGTACTGTGTGACACAGCGGGGAGACATCGCAGGATTCAGGGGAAAAGGTAAGTAACTTCCCCCTGTATCCTGCAACGCTAGCCCGAGTCTGGCTCGGGGTTACCGCTCCTGGTAGAAAAAACTCAACCCGGGCCAGACTCGGGATTACCGCCAGGGAGGTTAAAGGGTGGTTCCACCATAAATGGATTATGTTGTTCACATATGAACTATGGAATTATTTTTCTTTATCTTGTCTCTATTTGCGTAATTATATGCATTACCACCATCACCACATGACAATGATCAGGCCTGTTAATAAGCCCCCCAAAACCTCCTCAGGGTATTGAATTCTGGATTGGGGGCATAGAAGTGTTTCTACTACCAAGAAACGGACACATAAAAAGAGGTACTCTAGTGGATCCCCGATGGGATGAATGTTAAGGTCAGTGGCACATTCTTATGCTGTCATGCTGGCACCCTCCCACCACCATAAATTTCCTTTGAATTTAAAGTATACTGGTTTTAGTTTGAATCTGACTCTCTCTCTACCTAAAAACTCCCAACAGCCTGCCTGAAGAGAACAGGCAGAAAGACAGGCAGAGAGTTAAGCCTGGTACACACTATATTTTTTTTCCGTTCAACCCAGCGAGTTGAACTAAAAAAAACTGTCAGCTGCGGTCGGAGCCGCTGTACTATGTTTGAACTAAAAAAAACTGTCAGCTGCGGTCGGAGCCGCTGTAGTGTAGCGGGGTCGTACCCCTTTTAGGGGAAAAGACTACATTCCCCATAATTCCCCAGGCTCCCGGGAGGTTTGTTTCCGCCCGAGAGGCTTCTGGGGGAGGTGATAAAAGGGAAGAGGAGAGACCGCCTCTTCCTCTTGTGACTGGGCTGGTGACGCAGAGACTTGCTAGTGAGGAGACACCTGTGCGGACCGGGACTGCTGAAGGCCTGAAGCCTGGGCCTTGCAGCAGGTGGAGAGAGACTCTCATCCCTCAGTGTCAGCAGCAGCAGAGCGGAGACTTTTCCCTACAGTCGGTCGGTCGGAGAGAGGACCGGAACGCAGGGGCTGTGACGGAGGAGGCCGGACGCCGCCATTGGAGGGACCGGAGCTGAGGACGGTACCCCAGGATTGGTGAGCGAGCTGAAAGGCTCATCATACATTGTCACATTCACTTCTATGCCTATTGAACTGCCAAGGCACAATTTACCTCAGAGCAGCAGATGTTTCTTTCTGTGGATTACAAATACACCATTTAAAGCTACATGTGCACCACCTCTACAGTTCAATTGCCGGTGAAGAATACTGTACTTATTCAAGGACTGAGCTCTATTGCTAGGGATCAGGCCTGGTCCGTTAGGTAGGCGCAGATAGATTTATTGCACCTCAGGGGTGCATAGCAGACGGTCGCTACACTTGGCGCTCCGTTCCCCATTGCTATTTTGATACATATATGTGTACATGTTTAAAGTGCATATTGCAGGGACCTGCTAATGTGTTGTAAGTCAAATGTTTAATGCATGTTACTATTTCTTTTCTTACTACCAAAGTAAAGCCAGTTATTCTTATCTCAGCAGTCTGCTTGTGAGTTTGAGTCCATTACACTTAGAGTATAAGTGATATTTATATGTGCATAGATACATACCCCTTTACTAACTGTGCCAGAGCGGGTAGAGCAAATTGCCGGGGGTTGGTGGAGCTGTACTCATGGACCCAAAACAAACCAGCGGCCCTCTTAACTGGGGGTATCGCTACACGTGGGGGCTCGTAATCCGGGATCCTGAGTCAGCGGGAAAACCCGCCAGAAGGTACCGGCATGGACCCGATAGAAGTGGGACGGTGGTACACACTATGGGCCACTAATCCAGCCGCAGCAGCAGTCATTGAACTGCCAGGGATATGGCAGAGAGAGGCAGTCAAGCAGCTCATAATGTCTCTATCCCCATGCCACAAAGCATGGATAATGGATATGAGAAATGATGCCGGGTATACATACGCCCTAGTAGAATGGCAGGAAGAGACCCCAGAGCAGTTCAGGAGCCAAAGCATACGAGCACTGGACGGTCAGTCCTATCAATTGCTGCATGCGCTGCCGCGCAAGGGAGACTGTTCTCCAGTGAAAACCATGCTATCCCCAAAGAAGGAAGAGCAGAAGGGCGCGGAAAGTCCCGCACCTGCACAAACTACTCTTAGTGCAGAACTGTGTGCTGTCCTAGGGGAGATTGTGACTCAGTGCAGAAGAGACCCCGGGGACTACCCGATGTCGGGATACAGGAAACTCCGGATGTTTTCAGGGAGGAAACCTGTACCCTCGGGGGAAGAGGGATTTGAAGAGTGGTTAGATGGTGCCACGCAGGCCTTAGAAGAATGGGAGGTCCCAGAAGGTAGAAAGAAGCAAAGGATTGTTGAGAGCCTAAAAGGGCCTGCCTTAGAGGCCATACGCAATCTGAAGACAAGCAAAAAGGATTGCACTGCCCAGGACTACCTAGACATCCTGGAAAGTGTGTTTGGTGGGACAGAAAAAGTCACAGAACTTACCTATCAACTGGAACACTGTTACCAGAAGACAGGGGAGAAGCTGTCGGAGTATATGGGACGTATAGACAAGATCCTGCATAGGATTATCCTGAAGAAGGGGATAGATCCGGGGAAGGTAGATGAAGCCCGTGCCCAGCAGGTGGTGAGGGGAGCCCAACCCCTAGACCCTGTCGCACTAATACTACGCACCCGGCAGGATGGGAAGAGCCTGGACTACCCCGATCTCATTCGAATGGTCAGAGAAGAAGAGGCCATGTTGGAAGAGAAACGGGAAAAGCAAGTGATGGGGTCTACAAAACTTCCAGTGGCCACGGTCAGGTCGGCCTTAACCCCTGAAAGAGAGACAGAAGTAGATGCCCTGAAGTTGCAGATGTCCCAGATGATGGAGATACTGACATCTCTAGTGGCGAAAGAGACGCCCAGTCCCAAGAAAGAAGCAAGCAGGAGGGAATTGTTTCCAACTGTTTCAGCACCAGCATCCCCACCTGACTACGGAGAGATGATCTGTTTTAATTGTGGAGGAATTGGCCATATTGCAGCTGTATGTGCCAGTCCCAAGAGGAAGAAAACAGATAGCCGCCAGCCGGCGGGAAACGCCAAAGGGCCCCGGTGAAGGAGTCAACCGGGTGCCCATCACCTTCAGTGAGCTCCAAGAAGTATAACGGAAAAGAAAGCGAGGAGATCAAACCCCTCAAAAGGGGCCCAGGGTTCCTCAACCAAGGTACACCCCAGAGAAAGGGGGCAAGACCCCTCCGAAGAAATACAGTACTCCTAAACGAGAACCCTTAAAAGTGAGAGATAACAATGTCCCTCAACGGGTTCACACTCCCACTAAGAGGGAGAAAATTAATGCATACCAGGCTCAAGAAAGGATCAAGTGCAAATCAAGTGAGAAAGAAAAGAGTCCAAGGAAGAGGACGGCATCAACTCGGCCCTACCCAGAAGAGCTAGTTGGTCCATCTCCTACTGTACCCATCCAGGTGGAAGGAATATACACGAAGGCCCTCCTAGACACTGGAGCACAAGTGACCCTATTGTACAGGGACTTCTATGACAGATACCTGAGTCATCTGCCCATACAGAAGATAGAAGAGTTGGAGATAAGGGGACTGGGAACTCAGAGTTTCCCCTATGATGGATACCTACCCATACGGTTGACCTTTGACCCATCCGTAGCTGGGAAGACTGAAGTGTTTGACACCCTAGCAGTGGTGTGCCCTCGCCCACCTGGAACCAGCAAGACGTCCCTGATTATAGGGACGAACACGGACCTAGTCAGAAGGCTTCTGACCCCCCTGGTGAAGAAAGAGAATCTTTCAGCTCCCAAGATCCATCCCATGCTGAAGGCAGCCTACCAGCGGTTGGTCCTAGAGCAGAAGACCCCAAGTGAGGGGATAGGAAGGGTATGGAGGCTTGGAAAAGAAGGAGCGGTGTTACAACCTGGAGAAGTGACCTGCATCAGAGCCACGGTGAAACGTAATTGGGAGCAGCCTGGCCCCTTTGTAATGTTGGAACCCGACCCAATGGAGGGTCACTCAGGTCTGGAAGTGATACCAGAAGTGATCTCATTGAAGGACCTGAAGAAGGCTAGAGGAAGAGTCCCTGTCAGTGTGAGGAACTCCACGGAGCGGCCCGTGGAGATCCCTGCCAGGATGCTTCTGGGACAGGTGAGTCCTGCTGTCCCAGTTGGCTGGTCAGAAGTGAAGGGGACGGGTGAAGGAGAAGATGTTTGGAAGAAACTCTCCATGGAAAACCCAAACCTACCTGGAGCTTGGAAAGAGAGAGCCAAGGCCCAGCTGACCAGATGGGAGAAGATTTTCTCTAAAGATGAGTTTGATGTGGGGTGTGCGAGGAGTGCCACCCATCGAATCCGCATGCAAGAGGACAAGCCATTCAGAGAGAGAGTAAGGCGGGTCCCGCTAGCAGATCTGGAGGATCTGAGGGAGCAGCTTGCGGAACTGAAGAAGACGGGAGTGATTCGGGAGTCCAGAAGCCCCTATGCCTCCCCAATAGTGGTAGTCAGGAAGAAGAATGGGTCATTGAGGCTCTGCATTGACTACAGAACTCTCAACAGGAGGACCATTCCTGACCAGTACACCACGCCAAGGATAGAGGATGCCTTACAGAGTTTATCTGGAGCTAAGTGGTTCAGTGTGATGGACCTCAAGAGTGGTTATTACCAAATCCCCATGCATCCAGAAGATAGAGAAAAGACTGCCTTCATAACCCCAGTAGGATTCTTTGAGTTCAACAGGATGCCTCAGGGCCTATCTGGAGCTCCTGCTACATTTCAACGCCTTATGGAAAGGACAGTTGGAGACATGAACCTCATAGAAGTCCTTGTGTACCTGGACGATGTCATTGTCTTTGGAAAAACTTTGGAAGAACATGAAGCCAGATTGGAGAAAGTACTGAAGAGGCTCAGTGAAGAGGGACTCAAACTTTCCCCCGAGAAGTGTCGGTTCTATCAGTCTTCTGTGAACTATCTGGGACACATAGTGTCTGAAAAAGGAGTGGCTACAGACCCTGAGAAGTTGGAGGCAGTTACTTCGTGGCCAAGACCCACAACAGTTACAGAACTTCGGTCTTTCTTGGGGTTCTGCTCCTACTACCGCAGGTTTGTGGATGGGTTTGCCCGCATTGCAAAACCCCTAAGCGAGCTGCTCAAGACAGAAGGAGAGGAAGATGGGTTGGGGCCTAGGAGGCCTGGTGAGTCGGTTCAAGACCAATGGAACTCAAGGTGTGAAGAGGCTTTCAGAACCTTGAAGAGAAGTCTCACCACAGCCCCAGTTTTGGCCTATGCTGACCCCACTAGACCATATGAGCTACATGTTGATGCCAGCCATGAGGGCCTAGGTGGAGTACTCTATCAGGAGTATGAAGACCAGCTACGACCAGTGGCCTATGTGAGCCGGAGCCTGACCCCCTCCGAGAAGAACTACCCCACCCACAAGTTGGAGTTCTTAGCCCTCAAATGGGCAGTAGTTGACAAACTGAAAGACTATCTGTATGGGGCCGAGTTTACTGTAAAGACAGATAACAACCCCTTGACCTATCTATTCACCACCGCCAAGCTGGATGCAACTGGACACAGATGGTTGGCGGCGTTGTCTGGATTCAATTTCAGCCTCAAGTACAGGCCAGGGGCTGGAAATAGGGATGCAGATGCCCTGTCCCGAAGATCCCATGTCATGGTCGATGACTGGGAAGACTGGACCCAAGTGGCACCAGAAGGAGTGCGAGCCCTTTGTCAGGGGGCTGAACTCCAAGCCAGAGGAGGATCCAGAGCTGAAGAGATAGGAGTTACCACAGTGGGAGTCCCAAAGTGTTACTGTGGGGTAACTCAACTAGAAGAAGAGTGCCTACCGAAGCTGTCCAAGAAGGAGTTAAGGTGTGACCAATTGGAAGACCCCATGGGGAAATTGGTCCTGGAAGCACTGGAAAACCAGAGTCCAGAGGGACTCCGACTTCACCCTTCCAAAGAAGCCCGCCTACTGAGGAGAGAGTTGGACAAGTTACAGGTGCATCAGGGGGTGGTCTACCGAAGGGGCCCCTCTGATAGCTCAGAAGATAAGTGGCAGTTGTTTCTCCCCGAAAAGCATCGAGAGACTGTGCTGATTGCCTTACATGACCAGCATGGTCACTTGGGAGCAGAGAGAACCTTCCAACTTATCAGAGACCGGTTTTATTGGCCCTGCATGAGGGCCGAAGTGGAGGAGTATTGCCATTCCTGTGCAAGATGCATTCAGAGGAAGACTTTACCCCATCAAGCTGCCCCACTGGGCCATCTACAGAGTCAAGGCCCAATGGATCTGGTATGCATTGATTTTCTCTGCCTCGAACCCGATTTGAGTGGATTGGGAAATGTTCTGGTGGTAACCGACCATTTCACCCGTTATGCTCAGGCTTTCCCAACCAAGGACCAGAAGGCCTCTACAGTAGCCAAGGTACTTTTGGAGAAGTACTTTGTTCATTATGGACTACCACAGAGAATCCATTCAGACCAAGGAAGGGACTTTGAGAGTCGCCTGATCAGGAAGCTACTAGATTCTCTGGGAGTAGAGAAGACTAGAACTACACCATATCACCCTCAAGGTGATGCCCAGCCTGAACGGTTCAACAGGACCCTATTGAACATGTTGGGAACTTTAGAAACAGAGAAGAAGCAACATTGGAGTCAACACATTTCAGCTCTAGTGCATGCTTACAACTGTACAACCAGTGATGTGACAGGTTTCTCTCCTTACCGGCTTATGTTTGGGAGGGAAGCAAGATTGCCAGTGGATTTGGCCTTTGGCATTTCCTTAGACCATGCCTCTGCTGCCTCCCACAAAGGATATGTGGACAGACTGAGGCACAGTTTGAAGATAGCTTATGAGAAAGCTCAAGCGGCCTCTGACCAGAGGGGGGCCCGAAATAAGAGGAACTTTGACTTAAAGGTTCGAGTACAGGACCTACAGCCTGGGGACCGTGTACTGTTACGCAATCTAGGGATCCCTGGAAAACACAAGATTGCTGATAGATGGAGATCAGAGCCATATATCATCTGTAGAAAACTTCCAGGATTGCCTGTCTACAAGTTGAAGCCAGAAGGGAGAGTGGGGCCTTTGAAGACCTGGCATAGGAATCACTTGCTCCCACTCACTGAAGCAGTCAGAATACCTCCAGCAAGAGACTTACCTGAATCTGTTTCCATTCTGGATACCCCCAGGCCTAATACTCGGTCCCAGACCTTCCGAGCTAGGGGTGGACAGGACCCCCAACCAGCAGAGGAAGAAAGAGGAGAACTTGAATGGCTATGGCCTTCCTCAACTCCAGGAAATTCCGCCATAGATCTTCCACCTACTGAAGATGTGGAAGATAAAACATTGAACCCAGAAGCTACAGAGTTTGTTCCATTCAGTGTTGTGCCTGAGTGCTGGGAAGATATCCCTGGTCTCTACTCAGAAGAAGAAGAAGTAGATGTTCCAGAACCAGAGATGTTGCCAGAATGTGTTCCTGAAGAAGTCCCAAGAGAACAGAGATCTCACAGAGTGGTGAAGCCTCCCAAGAAGTTGACTTACCCCCAAATGGGAAAAAGTTCAGAGGACTCTGTTACCACAGCAAGGAGAAGTGCTGAACGCCCTGACCCATCCACTGTTCATTTGGTGGAGGGCAACCCCAGCTCACTCTCTGGCACAGTTAAACAGGTCGCCCACACTAAAGTGATCTGTAGACAGGACAGCTCCCCATCCTATGCTAATTGGTGGGAAGCTCCTCTGTCTGAATTATGTGAACGTGTTGTCTCAAAGAAAGCTTGTAGATTGAACAATGTCTTTGGGGACCAAAGATTCAAAGTGGGGGGAGTGTGTAGCGGGGTCGTACCCCTTTTAGGGGAAAAGACTACATTCCCCATAATTCCCCAGGCTCCCGGGAGGATGTTTGTTTCCGCCCGAGAGGCTTCTGGGGGAGGTGATAAAAGGGAAGAGGAGAGACCGCCTCTTCCTCTTGTGACTGGGCTGGTGACGCAGAGACTTGCTAGTGAGGAGACACCTGTGCGGACCGGGACTGCTGAAGGCCTGAAGCCTGGGCCTTGCAGCAGGAGGAGAGAGACTCTCATCCCTCAGTGTCAGCAGCAGCAGAGCGGAGACTTTTCCCTACAGTCGGTCGGTCGGAGAGAGGACCGGAACGCAGGGGCTGTGACGGAGGAGGCCGGACGCCGCCATTGGAGGGACCGGAGCTGAGGACGGTACCCCAGGATTGGTGAGCGAGCTGAAAGGCTCATCATACATTGTCACATTCACTTCTATGCCTATTGAACTGCCAAGGCACAATTTACCTCAGAGCAGCAGATGTTTCTTTCTGTGGATTACAAATACACCATTTAAAGCTACATGTGCACCACCTCTACAGTTCTCTTGCCGGTGAAGAATACTGTACTTATTCAAGGACTGAGCTCTATTGCTAGGGATCAGGCCTGGTCCGTTAGGTAGGCGCAGATAGATTTATTGCACCTCAGGGGTGCATAGCAGACGGTCGCTACACTTGGCGCTCCGTTCCCCATTGCTATTTTGATACACATATGTGTACATGTTTAAGTGCATATTGCAGGGACCTGCTAATGTGTTGTAAGTCAAATGTTTAATGCATGTTACTATTTCTTTTCTTACTACCAAAGTAAAGCCAGTTATTCTTATCTCAGCAGTCTGCTTGTGAGTTTGAGTCCATTACACTTAGAGTATAAGTGATATTTATATGTGCATAGATACATACCCCTTTACTAACTGTGCCAGAGCGGGTAGAGCAAATTGCCGGGGGTTGGTGGAGCTGTACTCAGGGACCCAAAACAAACCAGCGGCCCTCTTAACTGGGGGTATCGCTACATATATATATATATTTATGGTCGGAGCCCTCCGCTCTAAGAGATATGGAAGAACACATGGTCTGCTGGGTGATATGCTAACAGAAGGGCGCATACCTTAAGAAAGTAAATGGATGTTTATGTAGAGAAGCGTGTTTTAAGAGAAGTACTCTGAGAAGGGAAATGGGTGGG
Source organism: Lithobates sylvaticus (assembly GCA_028564925.1). Lineage (NCBI taxonomy): Eukaryota > Metazoa > Chordata > Amphibia > Anura > Ranidae > Lithobates > Lithobates sylvaticus. The sequence continues at coordinate 52,385,485 of CM053032.1, forward strand.
TGGGTACCGCGCACTGGAACCGACACAAACCGTTGCTGGTGGTCTGGTTAAATACCCTCCGCGCTCCTCCTATAATTACAGGCCACCATACTGGCCTTCTTTATTTTTTCTATTTTTTTTTTTTTTTTATATTATTTTCTTTTTTCCTTTAACCTGGCTAATAAAGAAAAAGAAAATCAAAACCACTATACTTTACCATTAATATTTTGTAAATCAGTTTAGGACAGTGTATGTGCATTTATGTTGACATTTAGGTTGGAGGTAGGTGCTTGTTTAATTTTTTTAATTTAAATTTTTTTATATTTAGGCAAGTTTGAAAACATGTCCATGGTATGTTTAAAGCCGGAGTAAACCCACCGAAACTTTTTTTTTTTTTAACCACACCTGTAAGGGAAAGGGCATAATGAGCTAGTATGCACCGCATACTAGCTCATTATGAAATACTTACCTTAGAACGAGGCGTCGGTGACTCACCTGGTCCACGCCGAGGTTGCTGACATGTTGCCTCAGCGTGTCTTCCGGGTATCGCGACTCCAGCGCTGTGAGCGGCTGAAGCCGCGATGTCGTCACTCCCGCGCATGCGCACGGGAGAATTCTTCCCGGCAGGGTTTGGATTCTGCCGGCCTTTCAGCCGAGAATCCCCCGTGCGCATGCGCCGCTGCAGTCAGCGACGCATTGCACGGGGAATATCTCCTAAACCGTACAGGTTTAGGAGATATTTTTTTTTACCTACAGGTAAGCCTCATTATAGGCTTACCTGTAGGTAAAAGTCAAAATTTTGACTATACAACCACTTTAAGCATATTTCTATGTGCGAGCTCATCTTTGTTTTCAGTCTGCAGCCCCCCTTTGTCTGTTTGTATATACCTAGCAGCAAGACATTTGTAGCAGCTTAGTAAAATACAGAGCCAAAAAAATAAGCTTGACCCAAAGGGAGCAAACTTCTTGTGTCATGTGCTACAAGCCAGAATGCCTCCAGCATCTCCAAATAATCATCAGACTGCATCAGCCGAGTTCACTCAGTCTGATCATGCTGATCTTCTTGCTTAGTGAATTTTTCTATTTTAGTTGCATTTCTTTCTGGTCGCCTTTTAAATTGTATAAACTGTTTGCTCATGGCGCAGTATGTTCATCACCTGTGCACTACTATACCCCCATTCCAATGTCTTCAATGTGTGAATTCAATTCTTTACAATAAATGGGTGTATTTAATAAAGTTCTGCCTAGTCAGTATCCCCAGAAGACATAATAATACAGACCATTCTCCTTATTTATGTCTCCCCAGCAATATGCAGCGTTTGCCAAGATCTGATTCCTCCTGCATCTTGCTAGCATAAGGGGTGAGACAGTAAATTAGATGCGACGGCAAGTGCCGTTCCACTCAAACTTCTCTCTTTTTGGAAAGATCCAACTGCTGTTCTCATAAAGCCAGATTGGATGGATTTCTGGGAATTCGCCATTATCCTCCGATTCACACTAAATCGTTTTTTGCCTGTTTTATGTTGTCTAGTTCCAATTCACACACGTTCATGAAACTTCTGCATCGGGTTACAGTTGCTTGTTTCAAGTGTTCCTGTATCTGACCGAGAGCTCTGTGGGTGTAAAAACAATTGGAGCAAATTTGTGCTGATATTGGCCAGAGGCAGCATTGTTTATAGGTAATTTTCATTTCTTTACACGTATTCTAAGCAGTAAAAGAAAAGATCTATTTTGGGAAGGCCTGGCCCGTGCTGCATCCTGTTTTGTCCAGATTGTGAACTTGAAATTACATTTTATTTCTGATGCTGCAGAAGATCATCCACATTTCTCCAGGGCTCTGGATTAGTATAGGAAGGATACACCGTACTGCAGGGGTGCTCAACCTTTGGAAAGGCGACTTAAAATGTTACTAAACCCAGGACCCTGCATTCACAATATCTGATCTCCCACAGTGTACAGAACATGGAAATGCAATTGGTTTAGTAAATATAAACTGCTAAATACCTCTTTTCATCTGCAGTTATAGCAGTCTTGTGACTTCTATCAGTGTCTGGTTAAAGCTTGTAGGAGGAGTTTTCATTTTGCTCTGACTGTCCTATAAGGCTGCAGGACCCCTGACCCTCTGTCTGGACAGTGCTGATTGGTCCTGTGGTGATCACATGCACATAAAAAAAAAACTCTCTAGCAATACACACCAAACTGAGCATGTGCAGCTTGTCCCCTAGCCTCTGTTTTTTCAGGAGATGGTTTGGGAACTTTGGAAGAAGGGGAGGAACAGAGAAGACAGGATCAAACAGCCTTTTTACACAATGCAGAGGATTAACCCTTTAGGTTCCACACTGTATATACAGACTGATTTTACTGTTGTGGGTTTAGTAACACTTTAAGTGATTTGGTAACAGGTCACGGGCCATAAAGAAATTAAATGGTTCAGATTTGTATTTATTTTGAATAGCATAATGAAGATTTTAACCACATTTACGTCGGCAGAATGGCACGGCTGGGTACAGGTACGTTGCTCGCGACCCGGTCCTGAGCTCCGTGACCGTGGCCGCGGGACCCGCGGACCCGATTGCCGCCGGTGTCCCACGATCGGGTCACAGAGCTGAAGTGAGGCTGTCACTGATTGTCTGTTCCCTGTCATAGGGAAAAACGATCAGTAATGTTACATGCCAAGCCACACCCCCTACAGTAAAAAAAAAAACACATAGGTCACACTTAACCCCTACACTGCCCCTAGTGTTAACCCCTTCATTGCCAGTGACATTTTTACAGGAATCAATGCATTTTTAATCGCACTGATCGCTGTATTAAGCCGATCAATGACGTCACACGTACAGCCATGCCCCCTACTGTAAAAAAAAACACAACACGTCACACTGACTCCTCCCCGCCCCCTAGTGGTTAACTCCTTCACTGTCATTTACATAGGAATCAGTGCTATTTAAATAGCACTGATTTCTGTATAAATGACAAATGTCCCAAAAATGTGTCCAAATTGTCTGACGTGTCCGCCATAATGTCGCAGTCACAATAAAAATCGCTGATCGCCGCCATTACTAGTAAAAAAAAAAAATACTAATAAAAATGCCATAAAACTACCCCCTATTTTGTAGACGCTATAACTTTTGCGCAAACCAATCAATAAATGCTTATTGCTATTTTTTTTACCAAAAATATGTAGAAGAATACGTATCGCCTAAACTGAGGAAAAAAAATGTGTTTTTTATATATTTTTTGGGGATATTTATTATAGCAAAAAGTAAAAAAATATTGAATTTTTTTCAAAATTGTCGCTCTATTTTTTGTTTATAGCGCAAAAAATAAAAACCGCAGAGGTGATCAAATACCACCAAAAGAAATCTCTATTTGTGGAAAAAAAAGGACACCAATTTTGTTTGGGAGCCACGTCGCACGACCGCGCAATTGTCAGTTAAAGCGGCGCAGTGCCGGATCGCAAAAAGGGGCCTGGTCCTTTAGCTGCAAATTGGTCCGGGGCTTTAGTGGTTAAACAACAATCAGGGTC